>ML794297.1:286898-307933 GCA_009831015.1 Picea engelmannii
ACCCACCCATAGATTAACACCCACCCCTACCTTCCCACCATTGCTAACCTTCAAGGATAACACGAGAAAAAACAAAACCGAAGATTTCTAGATGATAAAAACATTTGAGATAGATTTTATAGTTGAACTGATCCATTCCTCAAAAGTTAGTGGATCTAATTTTTTTTATAGAATTACCTTTTTCCTTAAACCTTCATGATTAGTAATTCTCTATGAACTCTTAGCTATTATAGCTTTACCAAATTGTAAATATTTTTTAGACTCTATAAGATATCCTTTGAACACCTTACAATGTGAGTAGAGCCCATATTGGAAACTGATGTCCTCCACATACCGATGTGAGTAGGATATACATGGTTGTTCAAGGCCTAGTGCATGGCCCTTAAACTCAAAAAGATTCATTTTGGACCCAAGTTCCTTGTTTTCCTCCCTTCAACATGGTATAGTCACTAAGATCCATTCTTACTCTTTAAAAAAACATATCAGTGATGCTAAAGATACCGCACAAAGGTGAAATATCCCCTGCATATAAGGTCTTGTCTAGTTTTTTGATGACTACATCACAAAGCTCTCTCCTGAGAATATTTAAATAAGGAATAATCACCTTATGTGCATTGAGGGATTAACATGGTTAAGGGGGAAAAAGGGTCTTAATCCCTAATTGAACCTTCTTGAGCTCAAATTCCATGGTTAGGGGAGGAAAAAACTTGGACCTTATTCCCTAAACATCACTTCTTAGGATCAATCACCATGAACAACACCTGCAAACCATAACATAAGACCTATCTAAGGGGTTTTTAGCATCAAATTTGGATATGGAGTCCATTAGGAGGTTTTGTGCACTGAGTATATATCATAGGATCTTGACCATGTTCGAGGAAGGAAAACAAGTACCTTAAGAATATATTTTTGAATATTCTTGAGCTCATGAGCCTTGAATGAGTGCTCGAGCCAACGCATGAGTCCATTAAGTATGGGTTGATTGAAATCCTATGAGTGGGATGTGGGAACCATTAGTAGGTTTTATGCATTGGAAATGAGTCTTAATTTCTAAACATGGTCAAGGGGGGGAAATGACATTAATCCCTAATTGAACCTTCATGAGCTCAAGTGTTATATGAACAACACCTAGAACTATGACATGAACATTCATGTCATAGTTCTAGGTGGTCCTTAATGTATATACACAAAAACTCACTAGGGGATCCTTTTCCTGGGAGGTGGATATGGTTTCCATTAAGATGTTTTCCTGATCACTAAAGACAAATCTGAACGCATTGACCATGATCATAATAGGGAAACAATATCCTTATGATGGAAAATAAACCTTAATCTAGGCATCATGTGTTGTGAACAAGGCCTCCAACCATGGCGCATGCCCTCTTTGTGGGTTCTTTTACCTTGGAGTGCTCTTCCAGGTGCCATTAGGTGGTTTTGTGCAAAATGGATGTGTTTAGAGGCCTTTACCGTGCCCAAATAAGGAAAACAAGTTATCTGCCCTTACAAGAAGTTTTTAGTTCTAAAGATTTGATTTTGAAACATGTCAGGGTGAGGGAGTTTTACATGTCGGGGTGAGGGAGTCATCTTCTCCTTTATGAAATTTGGAATTTAAGAAGGATCTAAACTACTTAATTTATGAAATTTTAAATATTGTTTACTAAACATATACCACTTAAATTTAAGAATTTATTATTTCTATTGCTTAAAAAAATGAATTTGTTTAACAAGCTTGGCCATTAAGCATAAAAGGGCTCCATTTAGGGAAGAAGGCCCTTATTTTCTTCCCTTGGTGATGATATAAACCTTGAATTACATATATTTTGCAAAAAAAATCCTAATGGCACCCATATCCCATTGGAAGGTCAAATATCTCTTAAATAAGATCTACATGGTTATTTGAGGCCTATTTCATGGCCTTTGAATTTGAGAACTTTCATAAGGGATATATGGATATATGACCTATTTCTAAGGGATATATGGAATTTGGGTGGGATATGGTCACCATTCACAAGTTTTAGGCATAATGTATAACAAATAACATAAGGTGCTTAGGCCCAATTTGCATCTTCTCAGGACCGAGATTTGTGATGTAGTCCTTAAACAACCACCCAAGATCTATGTAGGGTATATTTGGAACCATTGGTACGTTTTCATAATAAGATTAGGTATCAAGGTGTGTACCATGACTAGAGAGGGAAAAAATGGCCTTGGGTCCTAAACATATTTTCTTTGGCTCATTGACCATTAACAAGGCCTCAATCCACCACATCTAATATCCTATATTTTATAGACTTATATGGTGCTTGGGTGGGATATGGGTGCCATTCAGAATTTTTCCACACCATGTATGGAACTTAGGTCTTGTCGATGGTCAGGGAAAGAACATATTTAAGAGATATTTGACCTTCCAGTGGGATATGGGTGCCAACGTTGTTTGATACCAAGGTTGTTTCAAAGTGATTTTTTTTTTTTAATTCCTAACCTCCAAGGGATTTTGGTTTTTCAATTCTTATCCATTTTACTAAGGGAATCCTCATTTCCTTTCTTCCCTTATAGAAAAAATGAAACAGTTTCATATTTTTTCCTCTAGTATACCAATTGGAAACATTTTCCTCTTCTTTCCTCTAGTATACCAATGAGCCAAAGAAAATATGTTTAGGACCTAAGGCCTTTTTTTCCTCTCTAGTACTCATGGTAGAGTTCTTATGACCCATTATTATTGTTAAAAACATACTAATGGTGCCCATATTCCTAGTTGGAGGCCTTGTTCATGGCCATTAAACACATGAAATCTTTTTTTAGGGCCTAAGGCACTTGTTTTCATCCCTCAATGATGGTATATGCCTTTAATCCCATATGTGGTGTGAACAAACTCCTAATGGAATCCATATCCCACTTAGAGGCTAAATATTATTTAGAAAGGATATACATGGTTGTTCAAGGCCTAGTGCATGGCCCTTAAACTCAAAAAGATTCATTTTGGACTCAAGTTCCTTGTTTTCATCCCTTCAACACGGTATAGTCCCTAAGATCCATTCTTACTGAAGGGTAAGAAGTGTATGAATCTCTATGTGGGTGCACCTTAATTCGAATCACTTATCCATGCAAGAAATATGCACTTCAAGGTGACAACCTCCCTAATTAGTGATGATATAAACCTTGAATTACATATATGGTGCAAAAAAATTCCTAATGACACCCATATCCCACCGGAAGGTCAAATATCTATTAAATAAGATCTACATGGTTATTTGAGGCCTATTTCATGGCCCTTGAATTGTGCATACTAGTGAAGGGTATGAATCTCAACTTAGTGAGGGGTATGAATCTCTAGGTGGGTGCACCTTAATTCGACTCATTTATCCATGCACGCAATATGCACTTCAAGGGGATAACCTCCCTAATTAGTGATGATATAAACCTTGAATTACATATATGGTGCAAAACAATTCTTAATGACACCTATATCCCACCGGAAGGTCAAATATCTCTTAAATAAGATCTACATGGTTATTTGAGGCCTAGTTCATGGCCCTTGAATTGTGAATGACACCCATATCCTACCCAAGCACCATAGTCTATTAAATAGGATAGATCTGGTGGTTTGAAGCATTTTTAATGGCCAATGAGCCAAAGAAAATATTTTTAGGACCTAAGGCCATTTTTTTCCTCTCTAGTACTCATGGTAGAGTTCTTATGACCCATTCTTATTGTTAAAAACAAACTAGTGGTGCCCATATTCCTAGTTGGAGGCCTTGTTCATGGCCATTAAACACATGAAATATTCGTTTAGGGCCTAAGGCACTTGTTTTCATCCCTCAATGATGGTATATGCCTTTAATCCCATATGTGGTGTGAACAAACTCCTAATGGAACCCATATCCCACTTAGAGGCTAAAGATTATTTAGAAAGTATATACATGGTTGTTTAAGGCCTAGTGCATGGCCCTTAAACTCAAAAAGATTCATTTTGGACCCAAGTTCCTTGTTTTCCTCCCTTCAACATGGTATAGTCCCTAATATCCATTCTTATTCTTTAAAAAAATATATCAATGATGCTAAATATACCGCACAAAGGTGAAAGATCCCCTGCATAGGTCTTGTCTAGTTTTTTGATGACTATATCATGAAGCTCTCTCCTAAGAATATTTAAACAAGGAATAATCACCTTATGTTCATTCCCTGGCCATGGTAGATACCCTAAGAATATTTCTCTAGGACCAAAATATATCGTTTTCCTCCCCTGGCCATGGTTGAGGTAATTCTAATACCCATTCTTATTGTTCAAAACATACTAGTTTTGTCCATATTCCTAGTCAAAGACATTTTCCATGGACATTTATCACAAGAAAGATTCATTTATGGCCTAAGTCCAAAAGACCCATTCTTATTGTATAAGACAAATTAATGGTGCCAAATATTCCCCACATAGGATAAATATCCCCTACACAAGTATTGTGTGGTTATTTGAGGACTACAACATGAATCATAATACTTACAACATTCAAATAGGGCCTATCTTACTCCGTGACCATGGAAAAGATCCCATATGCCTTACATGGTGCATAAACTTGTGAGTGGTGTCCATATCCCACCCAATGGCCACAAATTCCGAAGAGAGGATTAGTGTAGTGTTTTAAGGCCTTTTTCATGGCCATTAACCCTGAGAAATTTGTGTATCCTAAGGCCTTTGTTTTCCTCCCTTGGCCATGGTATAGGTTAGGAGATCCATTCTTATTTTGATATGAAAAATATATTAATGGTTCCCACATTCCGAATTGGAGCCCTTCTTCTTTTCCATTAAGTAAAATAAATGTTTGTTTGCAACATAAAGCCCTTGTTTTCCTCCATCAATGATGTTATAAGCCTTGACTCTAGGCATATGTGGTGTGAAAAACTTCTTATGACATCCATATTTCATATTTGGTTTATCAACTTGAAATTAAAATTTGATACTTTGCAAGCTAGTTGTACCTTGAGTCAAATTCAAATATGAAATTAGGAATCATTAACATATCTACTAGAACATATGAAAAATAGGGTTTAAGGTTTACATGATGAATTGATGATGGAAGAAAGTGGGTGTGTGAGTCAAATTTGAGTCTAGAAACCCTCCCATATTGTTAAGGCACGTGAATAGTCTATCCATGTAAAATTTTAGTGCATACATAAACAGTTTGAAAAATTTTCAACATTGGCCCCATTCACAGGTCACTATTGCCTATGTCTAGTCCTCATACAATTATCGTTCCTTGTTCCTTGTAAAATCCGTTCTACAATACACAGGTCCCCGCATCTAGTACTACAAGGGAGTATTTTTATGGTGTTGATTGAGAAATCAATGAAAAAGAGGATTTGTGTATATACATTTAATGTAGAACCTGAAAGAAAAATGAAGAAAGACTGATGAAAAATTAAAACTTGCGTCAACCAATTTGTGTACTTTGAAAGAAAATTAGGGTTTATAGTTTACATGTTGAATTGATGATGGAAGAAAGAGGGTGTGTGAGTAAAATTTGAGTCTATAAATGCTCCCATATCGTTAAGGCATGTGAATATTCTATCCATGACAAATTTCATTGCATACAGAAGCAATTTGAAAAAATTTCAACGTTGGCCCCATTCACAGGTCACTGTTGCTCGTGTCTAGTCCTAGTACAATTTTCATTCCTTGTTCCTTGTTCCTCCTTCCTTGTTCCTTGTTCCCCATTCCTTGACCATGGTGTAGTCCCCAAGATCCATTATTTTTTTACAAAACATACTAAAGGCATAGAATGTCCCACACGAAGACCAAATATCCGCTACATAAGTCTTTTGTCTTTTTTCAAGGAATATGTAATGAATATCAATTCTAAGAAGATTCAAATAGGACCTAAGAACCTTATGTTCTTTCCTTAACCATGGGTGGCATAACACTATCATTCAATAGTCAAATTGTTACATTTGATTTTCATGCATCATGTGTATTGAGGGCTTGAGCCACCACAAAGGAAACATACAAAGAATATTTGTCTTATGAACAAGATATGGTACTATCCATTTTGAGGTTTTGCATAGAGATTGTTATTATATAATACACTACATTGCACCATATAATCCCTACACTCCTTGAAAACCATGTAACACCATTCAAAGACACATTCTTATGACGAATAAGCTATACTATCGACGAACTTTTTTCGTCGATAGTATAGCTAATTCATCGCAAGATTATTTGCATTTGTCTCTCTTGCGATGATATTAAATGATGCTTGGATTCATTTCATATTTGGTTTATCAACTTGAAATTAAAATTTGATACTTTGCAAACTAGTTGTACCTTGATTCAAATACAAATATGAAATTTGCAATCATTAACATATCTACTATAACATATGAAAAATAGGGTTTATGGTTTACACGATGATATGATAATGGAATAAAGTGGGTGTGTGAGTAAAATTTGAGTCCAGAAACCCTCCCATATCGTTAAGGCATGTGAATAGTCTATCCATGTCAAATTTCAATGCATACAGAAACAATATGAAAAAAATTCAACGTTGGCCCCATTCACATGCAGTCACTGTTGCCCGCCAGCTCTAATATTTGTATGGTGTTGATTAAAAAATCAATGAAAAAGAGGTATTGATAAAACATAAACAAGAACAACAACATGGCAGAAAAGGCATATTAGCCAACACTAATTGTATTCACTCCAATGTTACATATTTATAGTACAATGGGTGATGCCACCTTATAGAGAGATTTGTTCTAGATCCTAAAATCATGCATGATGACTAGGCTAGGCAATCTTAACTAAATCATTAGTCATCACTTGAGGATATACTACTAATATCCTAAATGAATAATACAAATATCGGTGACAATTTAGACTTAGTGATTGGTAAAGGTAAGCCATAAGCTAACAATCCCCACCTCAATCACAAGTCCGATCAATAATACCAAAAATTAAGCATAAACTAGTATCAATTCCAAGTCTTCATACTGAAACTCCTAAGTTGATCCTCAATGAAGAACTGCCTAAAAAAATCACCAATCTAGATGTTGAATGGTTCATCTGAAATGATCTGGAAGAGAGCTGAGATATGGAAGTGAACAAGTGCAATATCTGAACATTCCCTGATTGCTTGACAATTTGATCATTTTGCCAAGTATTTTAGCTAGAAGAATTTGATGTCTTCTGCTAATTGGTGAACATGTAGTATCACCACTCTACTATCAGTGCATCATTGAAGTGCTCTTTGAATTTGTGGTTTGGGATGACCACTGACCAATTGATACCATGTATCTAATGGTTTTTGGATAACTACTAACCAATCTTGACACTTTTAGGTGTCCAACAACATCCCAATGTATAATGTGTATGATTCAATTGCAATTCATTGAACCATAATCCTTTCAAAGCCTGCCATCTTTGGAAAATCTCACTATGTAATCATGTGAGCCAGGATGCATGAAAATTGTTTACTCAATGTAAACTCCAATCTGATGAGAGCGAACCAAAAGAAGTGAATCAACTTCTAGTCTAACACATCCCTGAAAAATGATTGACAACTCAATCAAATGCCAAGATGCAATGCAGAAGGATCCTCTTGTCCTCTGCTAGGTCGAATGACCATCTATGTGAACCAAACATCCACATCATTGCTCTCAAAATCAAAATCAACATCCCAATTATGTATGATTCAACTTAAACTTATTGAACCATAATTCTGCTAAATTTTGTCATCTACAGACCACATTTTCCCATTTGGAAAATTTCATTCCCATCTGGCATACTTGATGTTTGTTGTTGTCGAAAATTTCAGTTTGACAACCATATTCAATTCCATCATCAATTCCCCCCTTTGTCAGCTTAAAGGAGAGACCAAAAGTGGTTTCATGAATCATCTTCACTGGAATTTTGAACTCCCCCCCTTAAGGTGCATGAGAGTTACATCATTGTACTCCCCCCTTCTAGGCTCAAGAGAGTACCATACTTGTTTCATTTGAGTACAACACAAAGTGGGCATGCGGAAACAACCACATGTTATCTCATCCCGTGAGGGCCTTGCTCGAAAGCTATGCCATAAGGGGACCACTTATGTGAGGTACAAAAAAATTTATGTGCTACAAGATTGGTCTTTACTCGAGATTGAATTTTATGGTAAGACTTATATAATCACTTGGTTGTTGATGACCATTGCCAAGGATCAATCCACTCATAGTGAATTTTCAATCTTACAGGTTTCTTCAGTGTTGAACATCTGTCTGAAGAATGGTTATGCTTGCCACAATGCTGGCAAGGATGGAGATCAAAACACTTATTCTCCTTGTGAACAACTCGATTACAATGTTGGCGCTTATCATTCTTATGCTGAACTTGAACAAGTGAAGTTGAATATTCTTGAAGGAATCCGGCACTTTGGAACTTGATTGGTCTGGAATAATCAGGAATATGAAAGGTAACTTCCTTGTCATATCCAAGTCCTGTTCTATTCTTGTTGTAGATGATTTATTCCCAAGGTCTGATGATGGGCTTGGAAAGAGTATTATGAACTTGTTGCTTTGAAATCCATGGAAGTGGATTTACTGCATGTTGATGCATCATTGAGAATTTTTCTTCATTAAACTCAAAAGAAAACTCTTGAAAAGTAGGTTCAAGAATAGCATCGTCTTTGTCTGCATCTGAAGTTTTCTTATTGAGTTGCTCCTTCATTGACTATTGATTAAAAACATCACCATCATCATCATAGAGAGGATTGTGTTGAACATAAACTAGTTCAGAACACTTCACTGGCTATTGATTTTTGAGATCTATCAACTCATCATTCAATAGCTGGGATAGAGATTGAAGAAGTCTAACTTTAGCTTGCGTCACTTGCAAACAAGTTAGCATTGATTGAAGAGTTTTTTTGTTCAATATCACTATGTTTTCTTCAGTGGTGTTTATTAGAGTGTTCAGTAACTCTAATAATTCGAGACTTTGAGCCATTTCAAAAAGACTAAATGAGGTTTCCTTGTGCAGGTAGATCCTGATTACAATTTCACTCGACAGAAGAAGGTTTATTTGCAACTCGCACACTTGAATCACTCACTTGATCTTCACGCTCGCTTGCTATTCACACTCACTTGAACTTGCCTTGCTTGAAGTTGAGGATGTCGGTTACCACCGAAAATGCATCCCAAAGTATTACAATGATTTGAGTTTCAAGTGTTCATCCTTGTCAATTACAACTCAAAATGACTCTAGGGTGTCAGGCTCAGCCGAAAATGC
Organism: Picea engelmannii; assembly: GCA_009831015.1. Taxonomy (NCBI): domain Eukaryota; kingdom Viridiplantae; phylum Streptophyta; class Pinopsida; order Pinales; family Pinaceae; genus Picea; species Picea engelmannii. The sequence continues at coordinate 296,155 of ML794297.1, forward strand.
ACCTTATGACAAATTCAATTCAACTCAACTTGATTTCAAAAAGACAAGTAAACTTACAAAAGGACAATTTGCAAGTTACAATAAATCCTGATTAAGTAATCTTACAACAAACATTGTTTGCAAGTTACAATTTAACTTCAAATTCTCCATGATGTGTTGAGTTCGAAAACTTTGATTTGTTCATTACCGATGTAGTTGATGACTTGAATTCTTGAGAGTGTTCTTCACATATGCTTGAATGACATGAATTTGAGCTTGAATTCATGTTTGTTTTGTTAAATGATGAATTGCAAGTATGATTATGTCAATACTAGACATAATGACATAAAGATTCCATAAAAATCTTACCATCACACACAACACAAAGTGTACCTAAGATCCTCTTATTCAATTTTGGGTGGATCTAGGACACAGAGAAAAAGACTTCAATTTTATTATGAGTATCGCTCTTACAATAACCGTGCTCAAATACATTTTGAAACTTTCTTGAGATCACAATGGTGTATGAATTACAAGCCTTCTTCTGGAAAACACCTATACCAAGCTAAACACACTCAAACATTTACCATAGTCATTTCATAAGACTTCCCATCGCTTACAATGTGATCAACCATAGTCCAAGTTGTTGTATGCCTTTATCATCACATCTCATTGCCAAACCTTCAATTAGACTTTTGTTCCCCTTTTACATAATTAAAATTTCTAAATCTCTTATCACTCCACATAAATCCTCTTATCACTTTCATCACATAAATCTTCTTATCATTCCACTCTCATAAAGTTATATCACTCCAATTTCATAAAGTTATAGAGATATAAAGTAATATTTTTATCATAATACTTTATACTCCATCTTATAAAAAACTTTAAACATTTAAATCCATACATATAACTCTATGTACATGTCACTTAAAAAGTGAAAAATTAATTTCATGGATTCGTGCATATATTTGTCTTTATTTGCATGGCATGGCTTCATAATTTGGAATGAAACAAATTTAATTTCCAACCAATAAGTCGTTCAATACTTGAAATCAATGACACCTATCACACAGAGATCCTTTGACGTATGAGAAGATGAGCAAATTTTGGAGTGAATCATGGATGCCTTGGCGTTGAGGATGACATGTTGTTGAGGTGGAGATCCCTTGAACCGGGGCACACTGAACTGAAATTGTTGAGTTGAATAATGAATGGCTCGAGTGGAATCACTAAGTAGAAGCACAATAATACCTTGAATGAGACGTGTGGATCCTTGCAGCAAGAGTGGTCAATGGTGGCACATTCTAAAAATCAGACGCATTCATTTCCATAGTTGTTGGCGCGCATTCCAAGTATAATCCTATCTTCAAAAACATGAGATTTACCTTCTGGTGAAGATTAGGGTTTGGTCGAAGACATGAAACCCATAAAAAATATCAGAGACCGCCATTGCATACTTCATTCGGAGTCAAAATTGATCCTTCTTGCTATTTTTTTTTTGTATAGTTTGGTTTCTTAGATGGTCCAACTGATATTTTGTTGTCTCAGCTAATCATGCAACCTGCCAATATCTAGCAAACGCTTTCATCCAAGGTTGCATATTCATGGAGGGGGAACAAATTGATCAAAGTTTCAATTATTAGTTGAATTGAGTGTAGATTAAAGGAAACTTCTGAATTCAAATATGCCAATTCAAATGTGGAAATTTCACATTGCAGTAATATTTGAAATGTTGGTTGGATCACTGAAAAAAACAAATCGCATCACACTCGAAACCAAGTCGTTGGAAATGGTGGGCACCAAAAACAAGATTGATCGCAGAAATGAGTAGATCACTGAGTTTGATTACTGTTTGGATCGCTGAGATATCTATTGTAATCATGTGGTTAAAACTGGCAGATTTAGATGGACCGTTGAGTGAACTTTTACACATATCATTTATTGGTGAGCATGAATACAATGATAGCAAATCAATCTACTAGCGTGTTATCATATTGCTAGATCTTTAACAAATCTCTAATTGCAAAGGGAAATTGCCAAAACATTGAATGCATACCTGGATTTGCTAATATCTAAGTTCTATACCAAATCTATGGTCTTCTCCTTCACCCACAGTGTTCTCCTTCCTCAGATCTGTCATGTTTTCTTTGATGGAGACTCGCACACAACAAATTAAAATGAGAAACCTTAAACAACGGACAAACCTAGATCGCGCGCACACAGCTTGCATGCACTCAACAATATAACAGGGAACATCAGCTCAATTTCACGCCCTCACACACAACAAACAACATGCATCAATACAGATGTTGCAATCACATTCACACAACTCCTGAGAATAGCAGCACATAGTCTCTCCAGATAGCAGTCTCAGTGCTATCTCCAACAACGATGGCAAACTCCAGCGATTATAAATTGAATTAGACAACACTCCAACGATTATGCAGCATTCATCTCTTGCACGGATCCACGATGAGATAAGAAAACACTTGCACACTTTAAAAAATGTGTAGATCGGCTCTACATCACATGTCAATAGCCAGGGTTCAAATTCGCTTAGATATTTCATGGCTTCACATACACAACAACTTACAACTCAGTCAACACACACCAATTTCTCCTCAACATTGGATCAAAATTGGAAGCTCCACACTCTAGACGGCACGCCACAAATAACGATCAGTGATGAAACTATGGTCCCAATGCTCGCAGCACACTCAGCGACACAATGGTTTGAGGAATTTGTATGCCTGTTGAAGGTGCTTCGATCCATTTGTAATGAAAACCTTCTTCACCATCATTCTCATGGATTCCTACCATGGAGCATCTTCATCACCATCATCATTGGGCCTTCTATGGGAAAATACCATAATTACCAGGCCTTAAGATCATAACATCTCTGATAACAATTGATAAAACATAAACAAGAATAACAACATGGAAGAAAAGGCATATTAGCCAACACTAATTGTATTCACTCCAATGTTACATATTTATAGTACAATGGGTGATGCCACCTCATAGAGAGATTTTCTCTAGATCCTAAAATCATGCATGATGACTAGGCTAGGCAATCTTAACTAAATCATTAGTCATCACTTGAGGATATATTACTAATATCCTAATAATACAAATATAGGTGACAATTTAGACTTAGTGATTGGTAAAGGTAAGACATAGCCTAACAATTTTTCATCACAACTATGACAAAGATAAATTTTATATACAATAATGTAGAACCTAAAAGAGAAATGAAGAAAGACTGATGAAAAATTAAAACTTGCGTCAACCAATTTGTGTACTTTGAAAGAAAATTAGGTTTTATGGTTTACCTGATGAATTGATGATGGAAGAAAGTGGGTGTGTGAGTCAAATTTGAGTCCATAAACCCTCCCATATCATTAAGGCATGCAAATAGTCTATCCATGTCAAATTTCAGTGCATACAGAAACAATTTGAAAAAATTTCAAGGTTGGCCCCATTCACAGGTCATTGTTGCCAATGTCTAGTCCTAGTACAATTTTCGTTCCTTGTTCCTTGCAAAATTCGTTCGACATTACACACGTCCCCGCATCTAGTAATGCAAGGGAGTATTTTTGTGGAATTGATTAAGCAATCATCGAAAAACAGGGATTTTTCATCACAATTATGACATAGATACATTGTATATACATTAATGTAGAACCAGAAAGAAAAATGAAGAAAGTCTGATGAAAACTTAAAACTTGCATCAACCAATTTGTGTACTTTGAAAGAAAATTAGGATTTATGGTTTACATGATGAATTAATGATGGAAGAAAGTGGGTGTGTGAGTCAAATTTGAGTCCAGAAGCCCTGCCATATTGTTAAGGCATGCGAATAGTCTATCTGTGACAAATTTCATTGCATATAGAAACAGTTTGAAAAAATTTCAACATTGGCCCCATTCACAGGTCATTGTTTCCTGTGTCTAGTCCTCGTACAATTTTCGTTCTTTGTTCCTTGTAAAATTTGTTTGGGAGTATACACAATCCCTGCATATAGTACTGTAAGGGAGTATTTTTATGGTGTTGATTAAGAAATCAACGAAAAAGAGGGATTTTTCATCACAACTATGACAAAAATACATTGTATATACATTAATGTAGAACATAAAATAAAAATGAAGAAAGATTGATGAAAAATTAAAACTTGTGTCAACCAAGTTTTGTACTTTGAAAGAAAACTAGGGTTTATGGTTTACATGATGAATTGATGATAGAAGAAAGTGGGTGTATGAGTCAAATTTGAGTCCAGAAACCCTCCCATGTCGTTAAGAATTGTGAATAGTCTATCCATGTCAAATTTCAATGCATACAAAAATAGTTTGAAAACAATTCAACGCTGGCCCCATTCATAGGTCACTGTTTCCTGTGTCTAGTCCTAGTACAATTTCCGTTCCTTGTTCCTTGTAAAATCCGTTCGACATTACACATGTCCCCACATATAGTACTGCAAGGGAGTATTTTTATGGCGTTGATTAAGAAATCGACAAAAAAGAGGGATTTTTCATCACAACTATGACACAGATACATTGTATATACATTAATGTAGAACCTGAAAAAGAAAAATGAAGAAAGATTGATGAAAACTTAAAACTTGCATCAACCAATTTGTGTACTTTGAAAGAAAATTAGGGTTTATGGTTTACATTATGAATTGATGATGGAAGAAAGTGGGTGTGTAATGAGTCAAATTTGAGTCCAGAAACCATCCCATACTGTTAATGCATGTGAATAGTCTATCCATGTCAAATATCAGTGCATACAAAAACAGTTTGAAAAAATTTCAATGTTTGCCCCATTCACTAGTCACTGTTGTCCGTGTCTAGTCCTATTACAATTTATGTTCCTTGTTCCTTGTTCCTCATTCCTTGACCATGGTGTAGTCCCCAAGATCCATTATTTTTTTACAAAACATACTAATGGCATAAAATGTCCCACACAAAGACCAAATATCCGCTACATAAGTCTTTTGTATTTTTTCAGGGACTATGTAACGAATCTCAATTCTAAGAAGATTCAAATAGGACCTAAGAACCTTATGTTCTTTACTTAACCATGGGTGACATAACACTATCATTCAATAGTTAAATTGTTACATTTCATTGTCATGCATCATGTGTACTGAGGGCTTAATCCACCACAAACGAAACATACTAAGAATATTTGTCTTATGAACAAGATATGCTACTATCCATTTTGAGGTTTGGAATAGAGATTGTTATTATATACTACACTAAACTACACCATATGATCCCTACAGTCCTTGTAAACCATGTAACACCATTCAAAGACACATTCTTGTGACGAATTAGCTATACTATCGATGAACTTTTTTCGTTGATAGTATAGCTAATTCGTCTCAAGATTATTTACATTTGTCTCTCTTGTGACGATATCAAATGATGCTTGGATTCATTTCATATTTGGTTTATCAACTTGAAATTTAAATTTGATAATTTGCAAGCTAGTTGTACTTAGAGTCAAATACAAATATGAAATTTGGAATCATTAAAATATCTACTAGAACATATAAAAAATAGGGTTTATGGTTTACATGATGATATGATGATGGAAGAAAGTGGGTGTGTGAGTGAAATTTGAGTCTAGAAACCCTCCCATGTCATTAAGGCATGCGAATAGTTTATCCATGTCAAATTTCAATGCATACAGAAACAGTTTGAAAAACTTTCAAGGTTGGCCCCATTCACATGCAGTCATTGTTGCCCGCCTCTAGTATTTGTATGGTGTTTTTTAAGAAATCAATGAAAAGGAGGGATTTTTCATCACAACTATGACACAGATACATTGTATATACATTAATGTAGAACCTGAAAGAAAAATGAAGAAAAATTGATGAAAACTTAAAACTTGCGTCAACCAATTTGTGTACTTTAAAAGAAAATTAGGGTTTATGGTTTACATGATGAATTGATGATGGAAGAAAGTGGGTGTGTGAGTCAAGTTTGAGTCCAGAAACCCTCTGATATCGTTAAGTCATGCGAATAGTCTATACATGTCAAATTCCAGTGCATACAGAAACAGTTTGAAAATATTTCAACGTTGGCCCCATTCACAGGTCATTATTGTCTGTGTCTAGTCCTAGTACAATTTATGTTCCTGGTTCCTTGTAAACTTCGTTTGACATTACTCATGTCCCAACATCTAGCACTGAAAGGGAGTATTTTTATGGCGTTGATTAAGAAATTAGCGAAAAGAGGGATTTTTCAGCACAAATATGACACAGATACATTGTATATACATTAATGTAGAACTTGAAATAAAAATGAAGAAAGACTGATGAAAACTTAAAACTTGTGTCAACCAATTTGTGTACTTTGAAAGAAAATTAAGTTTTATGGTTTACATGATGATCAATTGATGATGAAAGAAAGTGGGTGCTTGAGTCAAATTTGAGTCTAGAAACCCTCACGTATTGTTAAGGCATGTGAATAGTCTATCCATGACAAATTTTAGTGCATACAGTAACAATTTGAAAAAATTCCAATGTTGGCCCCATTCACAGGTCACTGTTGCCTGTGTCTAGTCCTAGTACAATTTTTGTTCCTTGTTCCTTGTATAATTCATTTGACAATACGCACGTCCCAAAATCTAGTACTAAAAGGGAGTATTTTTATGGTGTTGATTAAGAAATCAACAAAAAGAGGGATTTTTCATCACAACTAGGACACATATACATTGTATATACATTAATGTAGAACCTAAAACAAAAATGAAGAAAGACCGATGAAAACTTAATACTTGCGTCAACCAATTTGTGTACTTTGAAAGAAAATTAGGGTTTATGGCTTACATGATGAATTGATGATGGAATAAAGTGGGTGTGTCAGTCAAATTTGAGTCTAGAAACTCTCCCATATCATTAAGGCATGTGAATAGTCTATCCATGACAAATTTTAGTGCATACAAAAATAATTTGAAAAAATTTCAAAGTTGTTCATTGTTCCTTGTTGCCTGTTCCTCGTTCCTCATTCCTCGTTCCTTGTTCCCTGTTCCTTGTTCCTCATTCCTTGACCATGGTGTAGTCCTCAAGATCCATTATTTTTGTACAAAACATACTAATGGCATAAAATGTCCCACACAAAGACCAAATATCTGCTACATAAGTCTTTTGTCTTTTTTCAAGGACTATGTAACAAATCTCAATTCTAAGAAGATTCAAATAGGACCTAAGAAACTTGTGTTCTTTCCTTAACCATGGGTGACATAACACTATAATTCAATAGTCAAATTGTTACATTTCATTGTCATGCATCATGTGTACTGAGGACTTGAGCCACCACAAAGGAAACATACAAAGAATATTTGTCTTATGAACAAGATATGGTACTATCCATTTTGAGGTTTGGCATAGAGATTTTTCTTATAGACTACACTATATTGCACCATATAATCCATGTCAAATTTCAGTGCATAAAAATTAGTTTGAAGAAATTTCAACGTTGGCCCCATTCATAGGTCATTGCTGCCCATGTCTAGTCCTAGTACAATTTATGTTCCTTGTTCCTTGTAAAATTCGTTCGACAATACACACGTCCCTACATCTAGTACTACAAGGGAGTATTTTTATGGCGTTGATTAAGAAATCAACGAAAAAGAGGGATTTTTCATCACAACTATGACACAGATACATTGTATATACATTAATTTAGAACCTGAAATAAAAATGAAGAAAGACTAATGAAAACTTAAAACTTGCGTCAACCAATTTGTGTACCTTGAAAGAAAATTACGGTTTATGGTTTACATGATGAATTGATGATGGAATAAAGTGGGTGTGTGAATCAAATTTGAGTCCATAAACCCTCCCATATTGTTAAGGCATGTGAATAGTATATCCATGACAAATTTCAATGCATACAAAAACAGTTTGAAAAAAATTCAACGTTGGTCCCATTCACAGGTCATTGTTTCCCGTGTCTAGTCCTATTATAATTTTCGTTCCTTGTTCCTTGTTCCTTGTTCCTTGTTCCTCATTCCTTGACCATGGTGTAGTCCCAAAGATCCATTATTTTTGTACAAAACATACTAATGGCATAAAATGTCCCACACAAAGACCAAATATCCGCTACATAAGTATTTTTGTATTTTTTCAAGGACTATGTAACGAATATCAATTATAAGAAGATTCAAATAGGACCTAAGAACCTTATGTTCTTTCCTTAACCATGGGTGACATAAAACTATCATTCAATAGTCAAATTGTTACATTTCATTGGCATGCATCATGTGTATTGAGGGCTTGAGCCACCACAAAGGAAACATACAAAGAATATTTGTCTTATGAACAAGATATGGTACTATCCATTTTGAGGTTTGGCATAGAGATTGTTCTTATATACTACACTACATTGCACCATATAATCCCTACACTCCTTTAAAACCATGTAACACCATTCAAAGACACATTCTTGCGATGAATTATCTATACTATCGACAAACTTTTTTCGTCGATAGTATAGTTAATTCGTCACAAGATTATTTACATTTGTATCTCTTGCGACAATATCAAATGATGCTTGGATTCATTTCATATTTGGTTTATCAACTTAAAAATTAAAATTTTATACTTTGCAAGCTAGACATACCTTGATTCAAATACAAATATGAAATTTGGAATCATTAACATATCTACTAGAACATATGAAAAATAGGGTTTATGGTTTACATGATGATATGATGATGGAAGAAAGTGGGTGTGTGAGTGAAATTTGAGTCCATAAACCCTCCCATATCGTTAAGGCATGTGAATAGTCTATCCATGTCAAATTTCAATGCATACAGAAACAGTTTGAAAAAATTTCAACGTTGGCCCCATTCACATGTCATTGTTGTCGACCTCTAGAATTTTTATGGTGTTGATTAAGAAATCAACGAAAAAAGAGTGATTTTTCATCACAAATATGACACATAGACATTGTATATACATTAATGTAGAACCTGGAATAAAAATGAAGAAAGACTGATGAAAACTTAAAACTTGCATCAAACAATTTGTGTACTTTGAAAGAAAATTAGGGTCAAATATATACATGATGAATTGATGATGGAAGAAAGTGGGTGTGTGTGTCAAATTTGAGTCCATAAATCCTCCCATATCGTTAAGGCATGTGAATAATCTATCGATGTCAAATTTCAGTGCATACAGAAATAGTTTGAAAAAATTTCAACGTTGGCCGCATTCACAGGTCATTGTTGCCCGTATCTAGTCCTAGTGCAATTTTTGTTCCTTGTTCCTTGTAAAATTCATTCGACATTACACACATCCCCGCATCTAGTACTGCAAGGGAGTATTTTTATGGTTTTGATTAAGAAATCAACTAAAAAGAGGGATTTTTCATCACAACTATGACACAAATACATTGTATATACATTAGTGTAGAACCTGAAATAAAAATGATGAAAGACTGATGAAAACTTAAAACTTGCGTCAACCAATTTGTGTACTTTGAAAGAAAATTAGGTTTTATGGTTTACATGATGATCAATTGATGATGGAATAAAGTGGGTGTGTGAGTCAAATTTGAGTCCAGAAACCCTCCCATATCATTAAGGCATGTGAGTAGCCTATCCATGTCAAATTTCAATGCATACATAAATAGTTTGAAAAAATTTCAACGTTGGCCCCATTCACAGGTTATTGTTGCCCATGTCTAGTCCTAGTACAATTTATGTTCCTTGTTCCTTGTAAAATTCATTCGACAGTACACACGTCCCCACATCTAGTACTGCAAAGGAGTATTTTTATGGTGTTGATTAAGCAATCAACGAAAAAGAGGGAATTTTCATCACAACTGTGACACCGATACATTGTATATACATTAATGTAGAACCTGAAAGAAAAATGAAGAAAGATTGATGCAAACTTAAAACTTGCGTCAACCAATTTGTGTACTTTGAAAGAAAAATAGGGTTTCAACAAAAATTCTATAGAAATGAAAAACACTTTCATAGAAACTTCGTTGATGCAATACTATGACAACAACATTGATGACATCTTATACGATCATGATGGTATAAAAATGAAAGAGAAACTCTTGGTTAAAATAATAATTTATCCTCTACTGAACAAGGCCAACCATGTGAAGGTGGAAGCTCATATGGCCCCTCCCCTCCCCCTCACATCACTCTCAATTGATCCCCAATACCCAATCTATAAAATAGAAAATAATCGAAAGCAATGTCCTATTAAGATTCATGCATAGAAACTACAAAAACAAAAATTAATGAAGGTACATGAAATTATGTGTTTGTAAATGATATTTTTAGTTTACCACGTACTTTAGTATATTGGCAACTATTTTCATGTTTCACATAATAATTAAACAACATGTAACATGGGATATAAAAACGTCGCATAAAACTTAAAAACATTAATTAACCCATGACATTATAAGTAAATTGTTTTAAGAGAATAATTCATACAAATTAAAATATTATATAATCACGTACCTAATCCAACCTCAACATATGTGTAATCATCCTTATTTTGTATCTTGATCTTCTTCATCGAACTCGACATCTGTATCATCAGTTGGTTCAGAAACGGTGTTGAAAGGATTGACGATATCATCATCGTCATCAATGTCATTTTCGAGCATATTTTCATCAACATCATCATCAAGAATTGCAATATTGTTGCCTACGCCTGGATCATGATCTTCTTTGTCTTCTTCATCTGTCGACCTTGCATGATCTTTCGGATCTATCTGATCTGGAGAATCATCTTCTTGATCTTCAATATCATCTTATTCCTGTAAATGAGTATACTTAATTGGCCTTCCTCTTGGATCATATCTAACAACAAATTACCAATCCCTCTCACTTGGAATATTTGAGTAAAATACTTGTTCACATTAGCTTGTAAAAACATAGCGATCATATCCTCTTTCAAACATCGTTGTTTTAATCATTGGAAATCCATTGGCATGTTAAATAATAGTTCTTTCCTCATCGTGTTCATGCATTCGTAACCTATACCATTTGACATTGAACATAACTAATTTGAAGGAATTAAAGTCACACTCAAGTATATCGTTTAAATACCCATAGTATCTATTATCAGATTCTCGGGGATGTCTGTCACTCTTAGAGGAAACATTAGTGACCTGGAATACTGCAGTTATCCTACTATCAGAAGTTTTCCTGGTTTCATCCAATTGTTTGATGCGAAATTTATGACCATTGCACCACATAGCCTTGTGGTGTTTCAACTACAATATGCCAGATATGTAAAATATGCATTGTTAATTAATAAATTAACATATAGATTTATATAACTTCGAAAGTATCTAAAAAATATAGTACACATGTAATCACATTAATATAATATAAAATAACTGAATAAAATGGGTCAATTTTCTTACCTGTCCATCTTTCAAACCATATGGTAAATCAATTCCCCTTTGCGTAACATTGGCATCTCCGTTGCGACGAGCTTCTCTAACCAATTCAGACAGTCGTTTCCATGATAACCTACCTCCATTATGTTGTTTACATCTTTCAATCCATACATTCATCCAGTCAAGATTATTTGCAATGTATAAATGCAGTGCATCCCACTCTTGAGCAACTGAATCAAAAAATCATAATTCATTAATATTAAATATTAGTTATAACGTCCAATATGCAGGTTATAAATATTAATAATTTATGAAATAAATTATATTAATGAGTATGATTATATACACAAAAAAATGAAACTTTATATGTATTATTAATATAAATCTCCACAATTATTAATATATTACCTCTC
>ML794297.1:310150-320565 GCA_009831015.1 Picea engelmannii
GGTAAAATATTTGACGATGGTAAAAAAAAATCACCTAACAATCTACAACATAACAAATAACTAGTTAATGTAAAGAATATTAATCGTAAAAATTGCATTCTTATTTTACACATTAATTAACACTAAAAACAAATAGAAAAAAATCAATATTTATGTATAATATGATATGAAACATATTACATACCTTAGGATCTGTGTCATACAAGTGTTTGACAAATTATTCATAACATTTAAGTTCACTAGCAACAATGTAGCAGAGAGAAGATTTTCTCTTGATCCTTCATAAAGTCATTTATTTTCCTTTTCTAATAGAGGTTCATCATAAATACCATCACTGTCCCCATCCTCATCCAGCCGCGAAAACAAATCTTGGATCATTTGATTTGTCCCATCATCTTCTTCCATGGGATCATTAACTTGATTTGTCCCATCATCTTCTTCCATGAGATCCTCATTTGCTTGATCATGATCCTCAGCTTGTACAACATCATTTCTACTACTACTTGGTGCAATATTCTATGGAAAGTTAGAGGGCAACTCTAACTTTATAATTACAAACAATCATGCAAAATTAGTGTGTACTATAACAAACATTCAAACAATATATATACATATATATAATTTTATATAAAATTGACAATATAAAAACAGATAATGAATATATAGCTAATTACCATGAGACGATATTCATTCGATTTGCCATCAATGTGCCCATATTTCCTACAATGTTTTGTAGTTGTTGTTGTTAAAATTCTTACGAGACGTATGAGGCAACATTTTTTGCAGGGGAAATAAAATCTACCATCACCCTTTTCACCCGCTTTACTTTTTTCCCCACCTCTAATTATATTTTGTGACATTCTTCCGCACAACTTCCACACAAAAATACCCTTTTCAGAACTGTCATTGTTATAGCAAGATTTTCGCAACATATTTAAATTGTAAAATATTTATAGGTCACTGTCATCGCAATTGCGACGAACAGTGACCTATAAATATAACAAATAACTAGTTATATTTAGGTCACTTTGTCAAAGAGTTTAATGGTCATATCGTCGCTCTTGCGACAAACATTGACCAAATCAATTCAGACTTTGTCAAATAGTATAACGGTCAATATGGATAATATCAAAGAGTGTAACGGTCAATAACTAGCATCGTTCTTGCAACGAATACACATGTTCATCGAAATAGCAACGATCATCCACTATCTTTATGATCGTTGCAAAATAGACAAAAGTTTGATTCCATCAAGAGAGCAACAAATACGGGCTGGGTTTATAACAAAATTGAAAAATTGAACTTTTTCTCTTGAATTTTGCAACGAAAAGGTAATTTCGTTGCAAGTAGTCGTCGCAAATTTTTCAATATGTAGTAGTGAGAGAGTCTTAATGAGCAGCGTCGAGATGCCTCTACGACTATCGAGGCAGACAAAATATGTGTCAATGTCTAGTACAATAAGTCTGTCTATCCTCGATTGTACACTGAGGGTGACTTGGTCCTCTTGTATGATCAAGCCAAAGAACCGCTGGGGGCAGGCAAGTTTTAACACATGTGGCACAGTCCTTATATCGTGTGATGTGTCTTAGAAAAAGGATCCTATGAGTTAGAATATTATGAAGGGAATATGTTGGTTGAGCCCAGGAATGGGATCTACTTGAAAAGATATTACGCTTAAGCCCCAAGCTTGGGCGGAACTCTTTGTATACTAAGGTAATTTAGTGTATATATATATTCCATTTCTTTTCGTCTTCAGTTTGCTTCTCGCATTTTCCCTTGGTTGGCAGATGTCAACGGATTCTTTGGTATACCTAGGATTCACAGACGGATCTAGTCGTCATACATGAAACTTGGCTTCTGTCGCTTGGGTGGTTTACTCACCCGAGGGTCGACTAGTGTCTTCATGTGGTGTATGCCTAGGGCCATCCACGAATAATGTGGTTGAATATAGCATAGTTACAAAACTTTTGCACAATGTTATCTCACATGGTATTCGCTTGTTAGAGGTTCACTTGGATTCCTAGTTAGTAGTATGTTAGTTGAACGACAGTTACCACGTGCGTGATCCTACTTTACTCCAACAATTTCTACAGGTACGTATTTTAGAATGACAGTTTGATTTTATTACTTATTATCACATTCCTAGGAGTTCTAATCATGTATCTGATGCTTATGCTAATTTCGTTTTATATTGGAATTTTTCACATAACTAAAGAAAAGAAAACCATCTCATCAATGTACACATTTTAAAATATAAGTAAAGTCGAAGATCCCTGTTTTATATATATTTCAAAAAATATGGTGTTTATAGTACAAAATTGGGGCTAATATCCTCAATACATATACAACCGATACTACAATATCCACAAAATCTACGCCTGTGGCACTGGATTTTTGTCATGGTAACAAACCACGACGTTTGAGAGATGTCGAAAGAGTCGTACACAAGCTCTGGGCACACCAACCACCTATCGTTGCATGGATTCCGACAGATCCTCTACCTGAACCATGGGAATCGTATGAGTCAAACGAGACAGGTTGCCTTGCACATTTTGTAGGAATCTCTCACCTTCTCCTCCCATCACCTTGTCTTCCTGGTTCCTATGTCGATGTCGAGGAAGCCCTTTTGGGCGTCGCAGACCCATGTTTGCATTACACAAGTGTCTAGTTAGTCCTTATGCACCATCCAAAAATATTTTTATTCTACTATAAAAAAAATACAAAAAAATGAAATATTTAAAAACATTTGACATACCTATGTCCCCGTAGGAAACCCTTGATGGGAGTGGCATATATGGATCTCCTTTGGATTCGATCCCTGAATAGGGATAGTCATCTAGGGCGATGACTTGTCGCTTCCACCAGTAGAATAAATCCTCGTTGTAGGGTGTGGGCACCCTATCTCCCCCCTGTCATCTCATTACCTCGGTCCACCATGCCATGGCTATATCACGAGGTCCTCTCAAAAGAATCTCGACTTTAGGTCCCAAACCTGGAACCCGCTTGAAGAAGAAACTGCATAGGATAGAGGCAAACCCAAAATTCCTCTTACTCCCCTGTTTGCACGCTGTCAACTAGCTCTTCATATTTGCCAGTAGTGAGGTACACCAGTCATATATTGTGGGTCTCAAGCACTGTACTGCATAGAAAATGAGCGACCTTGATGCCTAGTGCAATGAAGTCAAACCGATGATCCTATTCAATACGAGGAAATCAATCTTCAGGTTGAGATTGTTTATCCCTCGGATGGGGAGATGACTCCTGACCTTTGGAGTCCCTGCTACACAGTGGGTGTCTATGTACTCCTTTATTTTCATTCTTCTCCCTGCTCCCCATGATCTGAGGTTTACAACCTCTCCCTGACATGATAATCCAGTAAAAAATTAGATATCCTCTACTTCAATCCTCAATGGTTTCCCATCGAGGTTGAATCTTTCACTCTCAAGGTCCCAGTAACCCACAAGCATCTCATGCAGCCTCACCTAGGCCCTCATCCCTTTGAGTACCCAAAATTTATATAAGCCACATCTCTTCAAGGCCATTTGGGCCCTTGGATCTTTGGCCACAGTAGCATTGACCTCCTCTTGCTCTCTTTCCCTCCATTCAATAACCGTCCTTCCAAAGAAAAGTCAAAATTTGAGTTAGCAACCATAGAAATCATTGACTGCATGCTTATACGCGACCTGATTCACTTACAGTCGCATATAGGGCTGGGTATACGTGCCATGTTGTTTTCACAGATGTGTATAACCCATCGTATACGTGACATGATAAGAAACAACCCGCGTACAATGAATTTCACAATTTACGCCCTAAATTACTCAAAATTTGAAGCCTAATTTAAAAATTTAATCCACTGGAAATGAAGAGGAAGGGAAGAATTGTTACTTGGTCAAGACAGTTTTTGATTTCGTTGCCTGATGCTCTCGCAATCACCAGTTGAATCTCAGAAGTATTTTGGTCCAATTTGCACTATTTGGGTAAAAAAACAAAATGGTATAGTAATTTTTGGTTTTTGTTACTATTTATAAACAATTTTTACCCACTTTCTATAGTTTTCAGCCATTTTTCGCCTAATGGACTAATACAAAGGTGGATTGAGTTGGTTTTTTGTATTTTTCACTAGGGATTCTTGCGGATTTCAATGTTATGTTGGTTGTTCGTCACCACGGGTAGGTATTTTCATTACCTAGCATATAGGATAGGTATCCATTCCATCATGCATTTTCGCATCATCCTATAACTGTCACTTTTTATGCCTAAGGTATGAACCCATTTGTTGCGACACAAAACCTTCCATCTGCTATAATTCGTGTCGTTATCAAATGGTAGAGACTTACCGAACATGGGTGCCCTAGTTAGATCCCCTGCTTCATTTGGTGCCCATGTAGAGATTTTTTCCATAGGACTGAGTGTGCCTCATAGCTAGTACATGAATTTATGCTGAGCCTCATTTCTCACTCATAAGTGTGCTTCCTTATACCCCGAGGACTCCCAACCAAGTTTAATTTAAGCTCTTTTCCAACTCGTCTTCAAAAAGCGAAAAGATTGTCTAGTGAACTTGTCTCTTTCACACTCATAAATTGGATTTGAAAGGATGTCTATTTGGCACAATTTTATCCCTTTTTCACACCAAGTAGACTAAAAGTCATAAAAAAAGACATTTTTTGGTATTAAGTTGTGATTGCATCTCATGTCCTTGCTTGTAGTATTGAGCCTATAGCCGGTTCTCGCTTTGCCTCAACAATTTTTGCATCCTCAACTAAGAAGAGCCTCATGTATATCCTTCGCAATTTGACACCCTATACCTAGGAGGGAACATTCCCCCGAGTTTCCATCTCCCACATGCATCTCCTTGCATTGAGGATAGGTATGTTCCACTACTGGAACTAGTTTTGCTTACTTGCGACACCCGTTTCCTCCTATGTATCATAGCATTCATTTGTCTATGAAAAAACAAAAAAAGACAGGTGGGAAGGAAGTATAATATTGTATTGGTAGAAGTCATGTCTCCTTTGAACAGATCACAAAGTTATTGAGTCCATTTATCATCATAATTTTGGGATTAGCATGGCCTTAGGAAGTTGAGTTTGTTACAGAGTCTTCTCTACCGACTGGTTATTCTTCCAGTCCCTATACATAATTTCATTGATGCCTCCTTCATCTCATGGATTCATCATTGAGTCTATGATGTCGGAGTCTTCCATATGTCTCATACTCTTATTCAAAGGAATTCTATCAACCTATTTCAACCACTTCTCAGAACTATTGACTTTGCATGTCGGCCATACCCTCAGTTTGTCTCATAATCACATGATATTGTAGTCCTATCATGCACCCTAGTCCCACTTTCATCATTGGTAGGCAACCTTGAATCCAACAGTCGACACTTCATCATTGGTCATTGACTGGGTGGTTTCCCTTGTGTTCGACGACAAGACATCTATTCACACATTGGGATTCGTGCAGTATCTTGGATTCCATTAGCCTTATTGGTGGTTTCCTCAACTTTGTCAATAGTTTTAATCATTGGATGCTATTCAAAGGGTCTTTTTCGTGTACCACTTGCACTTGGCGCACACTAAAGACGCACAGGGTTGTTGGTTCATGAACATGTTCTTCATCCAATTTCCACCAAATCATGAAGCTCTTGCTTTGTACCTCATGCTGACTCATGACAGATGCCTTAATGATCTCCTTTTAGCGGGTCTCCTTCCATCGACTTCAACTCATTTATTTTAGAAATGAGACCTAGAGTCTTATGAGTACCTTGAGGCTTGTAGTCATTAGTGGCAGGTTCTCTCGCCATCGACAGTTAGGAATACATAAATGTCTCCTGATCGATGGATTCTTCAGGTGTTCGACACCAACTCATTTATTCACACTTGTAAGAATGTACTCAATGCCTTGATACCTACTTTCATTATCGGTAGGATATCTCATGTTTGTTAATGGTATACCTCAATGACTAATAATCAAACGATGTCTCGTTGTGTTCGACCTCAGCTCCTTTATTCACATGATGTAGACTTGCACCCTTGGTGGATTGTGTACAATACTTGAATACATCAATATGTGTCCACAACTTTCATGATTTTTTGCTTCATTTTCATTCGACCAGTACCTATATGACTTCAGTGATCATGAGAGATCAGATTGTACTCCATTGTATACGGATATCTTCATATTGGTTTTGAGACTGGTTCTACTGGGCCTTGTTCGTGACTATGACAACTATTGGCATGTAACCACATTTTTATTTGCCTATTCATGGCCACAAACAGTTGTTTGGTATATTTTCACATGGATCTGCAGTGTAATTCTATTGGCATTCATGTATGCAAAGTCAGTGCAGAATGTAATGAGCAACTAGTTCTTCCAGTTGGTTCCCCATCACTCCACTTCTGGGTTTTTTATAATGTATTTCGGCCATCGTAGATACTCCTCTAACCTCACATATTAGGGGGCATCTGTTATAGAAATATTTTCCTCACCCTATGCAATCTTGCACAAAAGGCCTTTTTCCATTTCCCTATGCAGACTTATCATCCCTATTTGTAAAATCCAGAGATAAAAATACATAGTTTTTCACATGTACGCATCTTTCCTACTATACAACATGTGTATACGTAGGATGATCCACTACAACCCATGTACATTAGGATTTGTGCTAGAAAATGAAAATTAATGTTGGGTTTCCATGTCACGACATGAGATCTATGATCCTTGGCCTTCCATATACTGGAAACATTCCGACTCGACCCTTCAGTTCCATTTTGAAGGCTATAAATGAGCCAATTCTGAGCTATGGAAAGAATAGAAAGAATTCAAATTTGAGAGAAAAGTTACTCTGGAGAAATTATTTACTTCATATTGAGTCTGCATCCCTTTTTCCTTTAAGTCTGAACACAATGTTCAACCCCCAAACTCTTCCCTTATTGATTGAGAACCTCATTGGTTCTCTTTTATGATATTGCCTTTGGTGGAGGATTGAAGTGGTGGAGGAAAATATTTTTTTTCATAACATACTTGAGAAGAGAGTTGATTTCTGCAGTCATTTTTGTCTGTTGTGGTTTACCCTAGCCATAGAGAGATTTTCCTCGTAACATCGATTCCCTATGGAATGAAGTTTCCAAGGTTATTATGTTGAAGTTCCTGTTTCATAAGATCGATTTGTTTCTTCATGCATGTGGATTATTCATGATTCAATTTATTGCATTAAGTGCACTATTTTCATTTCTTCTTCTTCTTGGAATCTGAAGAGTCTTTGGAACTTGAAGAATCATTAAAGGGTTTGGAATATCCCTCCTTCTCATTTTGTTTCTCCTTCCCATTCTGTTTGGATGATCCTTTTTCATCATGCATGGTGAGTGCATGTGCTTTGGGATCCTTGATGAGGCCCATATGTATGAGTTTTGTCTACTCTTGTGTAAGAGACTCAATGAACTGAGCCAGCATAGGCATTTTCCAATTTGTTCCAAAAAGACATATGCCAGAATGGAAATTGGAGACATATACAATGTATTCTGGTCCTAGCTTGGCCAAGATTGCTAGAATAAGTTATTTCTCTTATGTAGACTTATCAATACCACATTCACCCAAGCTCAATATCAAATATTTAAATTTAGTAAATAAATCTTGGATATTATCAAAACTTTTAGGGTCTAAGGTATTCAACTCTACCTCAAACATATGACCTCGCATCTCATCCTTCTTTCCAAAGAGTCCTTCCAAGCTGGTCTAGATATCGTTTGGAGTCTTGCATGTGGAAACATGAAACCATATATCAGTGGAGATTAACTCAAGAAGTAGTCATGTGGCATCATCCTTACGGTTCTCCCATCTGGTCTTCTCAAGTGTTGATGTAGGTTTTGTTTATATCACCATCGTCAAATTATACAGTACTTTTATTTTGAGTTGGAATCAGACCTTCAACTTCCATTCAAAATAGTTGTATGGTGTGAGTATTATCACCAAACTTGATTGAATAAGTTGCATTGCCTCCATCCTGCTACTGATTCTGAAAAGATCCTAAAAACCCAGATCATGGATTTTGAGATATGATTGACGGTTCTATGGCAGTTATAGATATGATAAAACAAATATATATCCTAAAATATGATGTGGGTTTTGGATATTTTTGGTGATCATGAGCATCCCTATGTTATACGTCTCTGGTCAAAATTCTAGCCCGACCAATATCATGGATTTCGAGATATGGCTATTTTACTGCAGAAACCCAAATTTCTGGAGGGCTGCTGAATCGTTGCACCCTAGAGAAAGAAAAAGTGTGACGATGTTGAATCATCGCACCCTAGTGAAGGACATAATGCGACGATTGTGAAAAATTGAATCGTCGCACCCCAGATGAAGAACACAGTGCGACGATGTCACGCCTTGGTTGTGTATAGGGATAGGCTGCAGCGATTCCAATTGTCGCACCTTTCGATAGGGATAGGCCACGGCGATGGCGGAAACTAGGTTTACTCAATTCTCTTTCTCTCTTCTATGGCCTTTTTGGTTTGCTCCAAATAACTCAAATTTGATACCATGTCAGTGTTTCATGGAAACCTGCACAAGAGACCTAGCTAAAGCATACACAAACAAAGCTTATCAAGAAAAGGAAGAGAGATACACTATGAAGAATGATAATCAATGTATATTATGATCTAATAAATGAGTGAGTGATATTCACTCATACAGGTAATGACATCCTATAATTAGGAATGCATGCATAATAGTGATGGTATATAATTAGAAAGTCTAAAATAGAACTAGTCATTTAACTCCCACTGAACTAGTGTGTCGAAAATAGAAATTTCTCCAACATTAAATGGGTAGAACACTGAAGTGGTGAGATAAATTCTTACTACAAGATGTTTTTTTCATAATAATATATCTATAAGGTTATTTCTTTTTGAATTATGTATGTGTGTAATTTGAAGGGATTACATGTAAAGTTTATTTTCTTGTTGATATGCAAAGGAGTGATGATGGAGAGTTTTGCTAATTAAATGAGAGATTTGCATGCACAAGTTTGAAATACATTAAGGAAAAAAAACACAATATGTAAGAGACACAAAAACATGAGGATATAATATAAAGGATTCCAACTAGGTGAATTAATTATGGTTCATTTGAGCAAAATTTTATATACTAAAGGGAAGTATAACAAGTCGAACAAAATTGGGGCATGTTGAATCAATAGAAGATTTGAATATAATTCCCGTGAATTTTAATTATTAGAGGATTTGGACACATAACTTATATTTAATGTGAGGTATCTATATTATTTGTAGGGTATGATTAATATGAAGTGGAAGAAGATATGTAGGGTATGATTAATATGAAGTGGAAGAAGATATGAGGGAAAATGAAGAACCCTATTAGATGGAATCAATGTCGAGGATAGAAGAATTATAGATAGAAAATATATTAGAATAAAAATGTATTCAAGATTCAAGGAAAGGTAAATTTGATATAAATGTATTCAAGATGCAAGGAGAGGTAAATTTGATAGAGAGAACAAATAATTTTGATAACTAAAGTTTCAAAGATTGCACAAGGGCATAATTATAGTTGAGAAAATAAAGAGTGGTATACACACAAAGAAAAAAAGATATTTCAACAAAGAGACATTGATACAAGATCATTATGGTGAGTGCCTAATTGGATCCATGCATAAGATTCTGAGTGAAGTGATCACACAAGAACATGTATATATATTTTAAGGCACAAATGGAAAGTCAACACATAGATGCATATGTTGGTGCAAAGAAGCTTACTTTCAAGAAAACAAAGCAAGGCATGTGTAGATGGATTTGGAAGGTAATGCATTAGAATTAAAGAGACGAGACATGTAGAAATTAGATTAAACCAATATTGGATGGAGATGGACCATTGCATCCATGTGATTAGATTCATTACGATGCTAAGAATTAGAGAAGAAAGTTATATAGTTCTAAGGAATGAAGGAAATAATGTTGGACTTGAGAGAAAGTGACAAAGGTTTGATTGAAACTAAGTGGGAATTAAAAAATGTAATTTTATCTCAAGGATAAAGATTTAGAAGAATATTGGTTCACCACAAAGAGAAGATAGCGTGTACTAAAAGGAGTGTAGCGAATGATAAGAGATCATGTTGAGGATGTGAGGAGGAAATACTGACAAGTTAGTGAGATAAGAGAATTGGGACTTGAGTGAATTAATGCTAAAGGAAAAAGAGTACAAAGGAGGAAGAATATTTGTGGGATTGACATATTTCAATTGTGAGAGAAGAAGTATGAGAGAAGAAAATCACAATGTGTGTTTAATATTCAAAGAGAGTGAGTTGAAACTAGAGAGGTTGTGATGAATTGTGAAATCCTGAGGGAATATATATATATATATATATATATATATATATATATATATAT
>ML794297.1:344442-359020 GCA_009831015.1 Picea engelmannii
TTATCCAGCAAATGAAGGGATACAACCTACAACAAAACCCACTGTAACTTCCTCTTCTTTCTCTCACAGTCTCCTCTCTCAGAATACAATATTCACCGTCAACCATAGCCGCAATACATTTCCCTCATAAAAGAGAGTTGTCTTCTAGGGCAAAAAACCCTAACATAATCTCTACCATTAGATCTGCGACCTTATAATGAACGGTCCACATTTACAATGAAATTACAATATACTTTTATAAGACAATTTTTGCTTCGGGGGCTTCGCCCCCGAACCCCCGCTTCCCCCCGGACCCCGCAGAGGAGGTACCCCCCCTCTGCATTCCTCCGCGTGGAAGAGTGTACATACTTCTGGGGTGTAAATACTTCATGGGGTATAAACACGGCTGAAAGTAAAAGACCTATAAATCAGGAAGATAATCAGGCTCCACAACCAACATCTATTGGACATCTTCTTTCCTCTGACTTGTGGGAGTTTTTAAAGCCTTCTTTATCCATTCTTTCAAGGCCATTTTTGTATTTTTCATTTTTTTCTCCCACACAAAGCTCGGGGAGCCTGTAACTTCTTTTTCCCAGGCTGATTGGACTGTTTCAAAAAACCCCTCTCTTTCATCCCAAAGAGGACTGAAACGAAAAAGTAGAGGGCCTAAGTCTTCTTCATCTTTCAAACAAAGAAGGATAGGCTTGTGATCCGAGGTTAATTTTGGAAGAATCTTGGAGAAAATGATTTTATTGTCCAACATGATGGAGCTGTTGGTGAGAAATCTGTCTAGCCTAGCTGAGATATGGTTCTCCCCTGATCTATTATTGGTCCAAGTATATTCTCCTTTCACTGGCTTGAAGTCTACTAGATCCCATTGAAGCATGAGATTTTCCATTGAGTTGAGCATTGGGTCCCTGGTGTAGAAACCACCTCTCTTCTCTTTGGGGTCCATAATAATGTTCATATCTCCTCCTATGACAATATTCTTTGGATTGAGAAGTTCTAAATAATCTGTGAGTGTCTTCCAACACTCTCTCTTTTCAACATAGTGCACTGGAACATACATGTTAAAAAGAGCTATGGTAAAATTGCTAGTTGTATGGCGCAGCTCGGTGAAGATCCAATGCTGTGTCTCATGGGATCTTTCTAGAGAGAAGGTTTTTTTAGACCAAAATGTGCCTATTCCTCCAGCCGAGCCTCTTGCACTTACTACCTTCCCTGTATCAAATTTTCATTTTGTGCTGCTTATATTTAGAAGAAGGTCTCCTTCTATTTTTGTCTCTTGGAGCATGAGTATATCTGTGGATTCCATTTTCAATAGGTCTTTAATGGCCTCTTCCTTTATGGAGTTCCCCAAACCCCTGCAGTTCCAAGAGACCAGCTGCATTACTTACTACTTGTTGGGGTAGGTCTGCCTCCCTTGGGCATCCTGGCTCTGGTATTCCTCCCTAGAGTAATTTCTAAGGTGGTTTGACTCCCAAGGGTTTTTTATCTTTCTGAATCTTCTTCTCTGGTATCCTTGTTTGATTTCCTTCCAACTCTCTTTGAAGGCCTCTCGAAGGTCTCGTCCTCCGATGAGCCAACATTTTCTATGTTTTTTTTCTTTCTTTTTTTTATAATGTCTGCATAAGAAGGAGAGGAAATACTGCTTGGAACCGGACTTGAGGGAGGGATTTCCACTTTACCTGAATCTGGAGAGGCGATGTTATTCAACTCGGTGAGCCCATCCCGGTCTGCTTCTGGAGGTTCTGGAGGGGTTTGGAGTGGTTCGAAGGAGTTTTTGTCTTCCTCAATGTTGATGGTTTCCTTGCTTCCTGAGTTTTGGGAGTTTCCGCTATCTTGCCCTGCTTTATTCCCTGTCTCTTTGCCTTTGGTTTTATTGTTCTGCCTGTTATTTACTGTTTTCTTTACTTGCTTCCATTGTTCTCCTTTATCTTTCTCTGTTGCCTCCTCATTCTTCTTCTTGCAGTACCTTGCGAAGTGCCCGTACTCGTGGCAGTGTCGGCATTTGAAGGGAAGCTGTTCGTAGATGAGCTCCTGGATGTGGGTCCAATCTGCAACCGTGAGTTTGATGGCTTCAGGTAAACCAACTTCCAGGTCGACTTCAACACATATTCGGGCACAGGAGTATTGATCTTTCCTCATCGCTTGATCTATGTATCTTCCTAGAGCATTGCCAATATACTGCAACGATCTCTGATTCCAGCAGTGGAGAGAAAGATGAGGAAGGCACACTCACACAGGCACAGTCGTAGGCACATCCTGTGCCGGATCGAAATCTGGTGACCATTTATTCAGGTATAGTCCTTGAGGGCCCAAAAAATATGGCCCGTTTCTAAAGATTAGGCTTCTGTCTCTCGCATTATCAAACACAAATACAAAAAACCCTTTGCCGACGAAGTGGCTTTTTATTCCTTCTAAGACCAGTGGGATCCAGTTCCGCTTGACCCAATCTTCAACTGCTTTCGGGGATGGCCATAGCCCTGTGAACTGGCCAATGAGGCCTCTTTCGGCTAAGTTCAATGCAGATCTGCAGGTTTCTTCCACAGGCAATTCCACCGTGGGGATATTATCTAGCTTTTTCACAAATTTTTGCTGTGCACTGGAGATCGGTGGTTTCCCAGTAGCAACTAATAAGTTCCTGAATGCTTCGACTTCAGGGCCCGGGGGAGGAGGGGCCTCAGAGCCACCTCCTTGATCCATTGTGGCACGAACCTCACGCAGGAGGGAGTAGCCTGCGAGACGCGGCTAGGGTTTTTACGTAGATATTTTTTACAAAAGAGGATCTAATTTAATATAAATTTATTTTAACTTTAAATTAAGTATAGAAAATAATCAAATATTTTAAAATTAAATGTTTTGATTATTTAAAATAAATATAAATTAATCGTATTTTATTAAATTTGATACAGTGGAATTCAAAAATTATATAAATATATGATAAAATTAAAATTTACAAATTAATAATATTAATATTTTTTAATACTTTCATATTAATGTATTAAATTAACATAGATTCATTTTAACCTCTGATGTATTAAGCAACACATATAAAAATCAAAACTTGAAAAAGATTAAAGGTTTACACTTTGAAAGATTTAATTTCTTAAGACTTAATAGATCTTGGATTAAAATGAATCTATACTGATTTAAAAAAATATAACTATATAAAAATAGAACTTTGATTATTATTAATATATATATTATTTATTATAAATAATATATAATAAATAATAAATAATACACATATAAAAATCAAAACTTGAAAAAGATTAAAGGTTTACACTTTGAAAGATTTAATTTCTTAAGACTTAATAGATCTTGGATTAAAATGAATCTATACTGATTTAAAAAAATATAACTATATAAAAATAAAACTTTGATTATTATTAATATATATATTATTTATTATAAATATTATATTTATTTTTAAAATGATATAAGATGATGTAAGCATTACTCAGCTTATAAAATATTAAAATATGATATAAAAATATCATGAAAATTTGGCATAAATATATTTCTTTAATCAAATTATAAAATCAAAACATTCGTGAAAAGTACACGTTTCATAATTCACACTAACGTAAGATGCCACAAAGAATCACAGTAGAAGTCGAGACCTTTACCAGAATGTTATATTGAAACCTGGCGTCAGAACGCCACATCGAAATCTTGCATATGTGCAAATCAAAATGTTAATAGTTGACTTCGTCCTCTGTAGATGGTATTGCATTTGGCAATATCATCAAGCCTGCAAATTACATGTCAAAGTCAGGATTGACAGCCCATGAGGTTTAAAAAATGCAATTTTTAAATAGTCGACCCCACATACAGCGTAGGAGGCTGGAAGGCGATCTATTTAAGAACGTGGCAAAATACAGCCTATCTCGTTCCTCACAAGGATGAATTCACGAATGAAATTTAGGTTTTGGTGTCGGTCAATACTCGGTGAGAAACCAGAATCTATTGCCCTGCACGGCTTTGTCGCAAGACAAAGTCTATTCATTGACATTGTCTTTGCTTTTACAAAATCCAACGAGGCTCCTAAATGGTATAAACCAAGCATTTATAGCGCAAGATTAAAATCAATTGCAACTGGTTGCAGCCAGGGTAGACAATCCCTCTAGCTTCATGGACATTCTTGCAGCTCGCCAAGCTCTTCTCCAATCCATGAAAGAAGCAGAAGAAATTAGCAAATCCCTGCAGAAATCTAGCCTAAAACTCCTCCAGATCGAGAAAAGTACGGAAAATTTAGAGCATGTCATGACACCTCTGTTATCCCAGTCCACAGAATTCGAGCACTTAGCAGGTTATGTGGACCGAGCAATCGAGCCTGCTGATTACATTCTTGAGGCCCTGCAATCCATTAGAGAAATGGAAACTGTTCTCATGGATGACCCGTTGAAAGATCTCCAGAAATATGCCAAAACAATGGCAGACTTAGAGGAGCAGCTAAGTTATATTAAGCAGAACTACCCCACAATGGTGGAGGCCTTGTTAGGAGCCTTTCATGCTGTAGGTGAGAACAGGATATCAGACACCTATAAGATGTACACGCTCAAGGAAACACTCCAAGGTCTGGAGATAGATCCTCAGAGTTTCATAAAAATTGGGTCAGAAATCGTGGATTCAGCATTGGAAAAGCTTGAAACAACATTCATGTCAATTCTAGCGAAAAATACTATTCCAATGGATCTCCATGGTGAAAATTGTGCAGAGATGGAGGGGGGTTTGTTCCTGTTTGTGGACATGGAGGATGTTGGTCTGTTGCAAATGATTGCAGAGATGTTGGAGAGCTTTGGCAGAGCTAAAAAATGCTTGAAGATTTATGGGTCGATTAGGATTGAGAGCATGAGAGCGAGCTTCAAGAGCATGGCAGCTGATTATCTGAGATATAATTCTTCATCATCTATTGATAAGCTTGAGTGGACTGCTCTAGAAGACCATGTTGCAGAATGGTTGGTGGTGTTGACGAAGACAGTGAAGGTCTTGGTTTCTTCTGAGAGGAAGCTCTGCTGCAGGATCTTTGAGACATTTGATAAGGAATTGTGGACAGATTTCTTTGGGAAATTGGTCTTAGGAAGCGGTTTGAAAGCACTGATAGAGTTTGGAGAGGCCGTTGCCCTGAGCCAGAGAGAGCCTCAGAAGCTGTTCAAGTTGTTGGACATGGTTGAAGGATTGGAGACATTGAAGGAAGATTTCGGGGTGGTTTTTGAAGGGCCTGGATGCCTGGAAATCAGGCTTCAATTGTGCGAAATGGAGAAGCAATTGGTTCACAGTGCTTGTCAAGTTCTATGGAACTTTGGGAAGCAGGTAGAAGGGGATTCAGGCTTGTTTGCTGATGGGAGTCCACCACAGCTTACGAGCTACGTTGTGAATTATCTCAAGTTTATGATGACTGAATATGAGTTGGTGATGGCAAAGGTCTGGGGAATGGAGAACAACACAAGCCTTGCAGAGGCTGTTAGTCATGTGATGGATTCTTTGGAGTTGAGTTTGGAGATCAGAGCCAAGGGATACAATACATCTGGATTGGCACACATATTCCTCATGAATAATTATTGGTATATATTCAAGAGAGCCAGAGACAGCAAGCTAGGGACTCTGTTGGACGAGGCATGGCTAAAGCAGAGGAAGAGATTGGTTCACCAGCATGTTTTGGGTTATGAAAAGGATGTATGGGTGCCCCTGGTGAAGCTTTTGAACAGAGATGGGCTGGTTCTGTCCAGTAGTGGAAGAGGAGGAGCCAAGGATCTGTTTAAGCAGAGAATCCGCTCATTCAATTCCGCATTTGAGAAGTTATATGAAGAGCACAAGAATTGGGTGATCACTGATGAAGAGCTCAGAGAGGGCACCTACGTGAAAATTGTGCAAGCTGTGATTCCTGCTTACAGGAGCTACACTGAAAATTTCAGCAAATTGTTCGATCCTTCTGCCAATGGAAGCAAGCTTTTGAGATACACTCCAGAGCAACTCGAGTTTATGTTAACAAATCTGTTTACTCAGAGATCAAGTAGGACTGGATTGTCCAACTGAAATAAAATAGATATTCCAGGCAGGAAAGGTCAGGGCTCAAACACAACTCCATGATTATTAAGCACTCTTATTCTCTTTGGTCCCTTCGGAGGTCTGCGCTAACTACTTGCAAATTCTTTATCATCACAATATATCTATCAAATTACAAGCTTTTAATACCGGGTATGTGAGTGCGCGAGAAAATATTCAGACGTTACATTTGGTGCAAAGCATGTATTATTCTAGGCATTTATGGTATTTTTGGGGCCCTAAGTTATTATGCTTTCATAATCCAGCTGTGTCTGCTTCTTACCTATTTATTTGTTGGATAAAAGTATAGAAGAGAATCTGTTGCAAATACACTTATCTCAAAGTCAAGGTCATGTCACAATGACCACTAGAAAAGCCATGATCTCTCTATCTTGCTCAGATCAGTAAATTTGGAAACATTGAACGGACGACTATAAAGAGATTTAATTAGGCTTTCTCCAAGAGCTTTACAACTATTTGGGTAACTGTCATTACAAGTCATCCAATCTGCTAAGAGTACCTGCTATGCTACAATGTAATGTCTAAGCAATGCAATCCTACTACCATCACCGCCATTGTCGTATTGTGATGCCAAGTCATAAATAAATAAAAATTATTTTGACACAAAACGGGATAATTGGGTGCATGGAGTACTTGTAAACAGGACAACTGGGTACATGGAGAACTTATGAGAGAGGACTTCTGTATTAAAATATCAAGTTTGTACCACTGTCCTAATGAAGAATTTTTCTTCTTTTTCATTTTGGATAGCAGTGGCATAAATGTAAGATAATGTTCTTTCTATTGCTCTCATAGTACCTGAATCTTTTATTTTGAAGTGGCTCAAATGTAACTCCATGCCATATTCTTACCATGGCTTGAGAGGTCCAGGGACTTGAGGGGTCCAGGGCCATGCAATATAACTTGTGGGCTGAATACCTTTTTTGTAACATGAGAAGTCACTGCACTGTCTTTTTCTTTTGAGAAAGGATTTGTATTTTGGGTAGCAGTGACATAAATGTAAGATATCGTCCTCTCTATTTCCTTCATAAGAAAAAATGGGTTCCTGAATTTTTTATTTTGAAGTGGCTCAAATATAACTTCATGCCATATTCTCACTGTGGCTTGAGAGGCCCAGGGCCACGCAATATCACTTGGGGGCTGAATACTTTTTTTGTAATATGAGAAGTCACTGCACTGTCTTTTTCTTTAGAGAAAAGATTTGTATTTTGAATGGCAGTGGCATAAATGTAAGATATTGTCCTCTGTAGTGCTTTCACAGGCAAAAATGGGTACCTGAATCTTTTATTTTGAAGTGGTTCAAATGTAACTGCGTGCCATATTCTCACTATGGCTTGAGAGGTCCACGGCCACACAATATCACTTGTGGGCTAAATACATTTTTGTAACATGAGATGTTATTGCACTCTCTTTCTCTTTAGAAAAAGGCTGCCATATTCTTTTATTGACTGTGGAAGGATCAACACTGATTAGTTGTCATAACACAAAATGTTCCCAACTCTCAAGGCCAACGAGCCTTGATTGTATAAATACCCTTAAAAGGCCATACCATCATTGGGGGATGAATCATCAATCCAACTAAGAAGACCTCGGCCTTCCATTGCACAGGATAGTAATGACTATTCAAATTAGTTATATGTTCTTACTGTTGTAATTGTATATGGTGGTTGCATTAAAAAGAATCTCACTTGGTGTAGAAGATGTTAAAATTAGATCGGAATTTGGTAGGTATGACTTATTTATTGTGTATCTTGTCACCTAGAGTAAGATATACTTTATCTTGTTGCTACAAGTATAAAATCTCCTTGCCCATCCCTTCTGTAATGGATTATGTTCAGGCTTTCTTAGAAACATGCCTCCAATGACTTGAAATCCCCTACATAATTTATTAAGATTTTTTTTAAGCACATCCCTTCTGTAATGGATTATGTTCATGCTTTCTTGGAAACATGTCTCCATTGATTTGAAATCCCCCACATAATTTATTAAAAAAAAAAAATTAAGCACAAGAAGTTGCAATTCCAGTTACCTTTGTTGTTTATAATTTTTATGTTTAATTAGGGAATATATCAGCATACGGTTTGGCAAATCTCAGTATAGTGTATATTTAGATTGGAGAAAGAACTCGTAAATAGAAAATGGTCTCCTCTGTCTCAGACTAATATTTCTATTTTCTGTTTATAATTTTTATTTTTAATTTGGGAATAGATCAGCATGTGGTTTGGTATATCTGTTTGTAGTAAAATTGCAATAGGGGTAGTATCTGGTTTCATATATGTGATGAAGGCTAGATATTATTTGAAAGCATATGACACTATTATTGTAGCCACTCCATTATTGTAGTCTTGACAATGATACTATGACTTTCTTGCAGATATAGGTTGAAACCATCATTTGATCCTGGAGTATGATTTAAAACTGTTTCTGATTTGCTAAGAGTTTATTTTCCTCAGATGTGAGGAAATAGGTCCAAGGCCCAAAACCCAACGACCTTTGGTATGAGTGGAAGTCTGCCCCCTTACAGACTACCAATAAATTATTTTAGGTGCATGATGATATTGCTGCAAATCTAGATCTTGAGATTATATCAAACTAGGCTTGAGCTTGAGTATTGTAGGTATTTTCGCTTTTGAAAAAAAAAAATCTCAAATCTCAA
This sequence comes from Picea engelmannii, assembly GCA_009831015.1. Classification (NCBI taxonomy): domain Eukaryota; kingdom Viridiplantae; phylum Streptophyta; class Pinopsida; order Pinales; family Pinaceae; genus Picea; species Picea engelmannii. The sequence continues at coordinate 353,150 of ML794297.1, forward strand.
TGTAGTGTAGATTCAGATTAGGGAAAAAACTGGTAAGTAGAAAATAGTCTCCTCGGACTCGACACCTGATACCCCTTAACTTAGAGTACTGTACTAGATTAAAAAGTCAGGTAGAAGAGTACTGTATTAGATTAAAAAGTCAGGTGGAAGATTTGGGATCATAGTTAAGTCAGTGCGCTGTCTCCAAATGATAGAGCTTTTATTTTGCTCCAGGAAGAGGAAAACAGACGAACTTTTTGTATTTTTTATACGCGATTATTCAAACTTATATCTTAGATTGTAAAGTAACTGCAAAGTAAATCAACTTTCTTAATAGATGTATTAGCGATGATAGGTCAGCAGTAAAATAAATGGACTCTCCTGCAAGGCATGAGGTTGTGTTTAGACAGACTGTAGAGATTAAAAACTTTTCCTGATAATCCTCACCTATTTATCTCCTATTTAGGAGGAATATTATTTGTGAGTGAATTTATTTATTGCTTCAGAGGGTATAAGGTAAAACTATGTTTGATTGATTACAATTCAGTTTTGCCTAGCCTTGGGGCATATTCCTACAAACGCTGCTGTTCAGCACTAAAATATAAAATATAGAATAAAAAATTAAATTTACTCTACTTCTAACAGAGTTGACAATGTTTACACTTACTATATTTCATTTATAGCAATATTAAATTTCTGACAAAACAGAAACATCAAACGCATCCAATGTTGATAATTTGATAATTATTCGATGACATTTGCACTTGTACCAAGTAATATAGTCTTACATTTGCACTTGTACCAAGTAATATAAGACTATATTACTTGGTACAAGTGCAAATGTCATCGAATAATGATCAAATTATCAACATTGGATGCGTTTGATGTTTCTGTTTTGTCAGAAATTTAATATTGCTATAAATGAAATATAGTAAGTTTAAACATTGTCAACTCTGTTAGAAGTAGAGTAAATTTAATTTTTTATTCTATATTTTATATTTTAGTACTGAAAAGATATATCCAAATCTTATTTTTGTTGTGAAGCCCTAAATTATGTCAACTAATTATATATATTTTTATAAGATGTGAATGACCTTTTTTTTTTTCATAGAAAAAAAGCTTCTTATATTCATAGAATATATATGTTTCATTCTTATAAAACTACTTTAAAAGGCCTCCATCTTGTCTGTTTTAAAAAAGGATCCCGAGACTACAACTGCCTTTTCGTTCATAGTGCTTCATTAACTCTTTATATTTTCTTTGATTTCCTGCATCATTGACCAGCCCTTTTAGGTTACAGTCGGAATTCCATGGCTTCTGTTTCTGTGCCTTCAAAGTATTCATAGTACCTGAAATCCCCTCTTTGCAATTGTAATGCTTCTTTTGAGAGTTCGTCTTCTTTTACATTGAGTTCTCTCAGAATATGTTGGAAGGACAGTGAGTCAAAAGATTGAAAGGAGAGTCTAATGTCTCTTAAAATATTGGCCAAGTTGATGTTTTGGAAGGAGATTTTTCCTTTGGCCCAGTCAATCACCAATTTTGAGTTCGCCCAATACCTGAAGCTTCCTGATATCCTTTTGTTTTGTTGTTTCTAGGAGAGTCCATAAAGCGATGAGTTCAACTTTATTATTGGAGCCCCCTTCTGGAACATACCTGATGTTAATGTAATGGTTTTGATTAAGGAATAGAACTACACCTACCCCAATAGAAGGAGGGTCTCCTTGGCTGGCACCGTCAAAATAGCCCCATAGAACTGAGTAATCCAGAACAGGGAAGGTAAGGACCCTCTGTTTCAGGTTTTTCTAGTCTTCTTTGGACTCTGTTGCCTGAGCCAATGTTAAGGCTATGATCACTTCTGGTGTCATCCATTTATCCTTAAAAAGTGTCGCGCTTCGAGTCCACCATAAGTTTGCAACCAAAATGCATGGAAATCCTGCATACAATTTTAATGATATGTCATGTATCTAAATCTTGTAACATTCCTCAAGGGAAGGAAAATTCCATTCTGTGCCTATTTTGAGCTTTTCTTTTAAAGCTGAGGCAACCTGACCTGCAAAGGGGCATGATACAAAAAGGTGAGAAACAGATTCAGAGTTTTGTTTACACATTATATAGTGGTTTGGGCCATGCCAATTCCTTTTCTCCAGGTTATCCCAGGTCAATAGTTTGTTGGTTGAGGCTAGCCACATCAGAAGTTTACACCGCAGAGATGCCTTGGATTTCCACAGAGTATTCCACCACCATTATGGCTGGACATTTTTTCTTTCCTCTTTCCAAGCATTGTATCTCAGTTTGGTTGTGAAGGATCTGACTCTTGGGTTATAGGACCAACACAAAGTATCCTCAACATCTTGTGTTAGGGTGACCAAGTTTTCGCAAAGTCGAGACAAAAAGAAGTTCCATTCATCGTGAAGAGCCTCTGGAAGCTCTAAGGTGTTCACGTCTTTCCAACATGTACGTCCTTTAGGCTAGGGGAGTCCAATGAAGGCGTCATGAAGAAAAATAATGTTTTTATTTCTTAAGGAGAGGATGAGAGGTGGAGAAATTCTGAAGGAATTTCTTGCTCCTAACCAGGGGCCCTCTCCCACCTTGAACTTTTTTCCATCTCCTATTTTCCAAATCACCCATTCTCCTACCAGTGGGAAGGCTTCAACCATAGCCTTCCACACTATGGATCATTTAGAAGGATTGTTTGGAAGCATGAACCATTCAATGACTGAGAAGTTAGGAAAGTATTTAGACCACATCGCTTTGGTCCAGAGCGAGTTCCCTACCGCAAGCCTCCAAAGGTTCCTTCCAGCCAAGGCTCTCACAAAAATACAGATATCTTTTATGCTCCAACCACCAAAAGCTTTGGGAGAAGCTATATAGGACCACTTCGCTAAATGTAAACCCCCTGTAGCATTGTTGTCGACCCATAAAAAATGACAACTAAGCTTTTTTATCTTGTCCAAAATTCCCTTGGGAATGGTTTTTATTGAGTTCCAATACACTGGAATTCCTTCCAGAATAGACTTTAGTAAGACTAGTCTGCCTCCTCAAGATAAAGTTCTGAAGACCCAAGAGTCGATTCTCGCTTCCACCTTTCTGATAAGCCAGTCCTAGTCTGACTTCTTGTATTTGTCAAGATTTAGGTGGAAGCCTAAGTATTTTACCCCCTCTTCCAGAGGAATGTATTGGACACGCAAAAGGAGGAGACAAGAGGTTATTTCATCCCTTGAATAGAGACTGACTAGTAAACAAGACTTTTCCAGGTTAATCTCCATGCCAGTTGTCTTACAGAACAAGTCTAAAGTTTTTTTGAGGGAAGACACGTCCCTCAGAGAGCCATAGATACTTACCCAGGTGTCATCGGCAAAGAGAAGATGAGAGATCGTTTATGTTTCTATCACTTTTAAGCCTCTTAGCCACCCTTTGTTTCTAGCATGCTTAGGGTTTCTGTGATGATTAGGAATAGAAAAGGGGATAAGGGACAACCTTGGTGAAGGCCTCTGGAGGCTCTGAAGAAACGAGAAGGAGCATCATTCATCAAGTCCATGAAAGAGGCACTAGAGAGGCTACCCATGATCCAGTTTACCACTTTGAGGTTCATGCCCAAACGGATGAGGACTGGCCGAAGGAAGGTCCAATTTACATAAGCATATGCTTTCGACAGGTCCAAATTAAAGAAGGAATCTTTAAGTTTCATTTTTTTAACTGAATGTAGGGACTCTTGTGCTAAAGCCATTGCATCGTGAATTTGTCTATTTTGTAGAAAGACAAATTGTTCATCACCTATTACCTTACTAAGGATAGGTCTTAATCTACATGCAATAATTTTTGTGATCAGTTTGTAAGTCACATTGCAACATGAGACAGGGCGATAGTCCTCAAGCATTTCGATGTTCTTCTTTTTCGGGATAAGGCACAGGAAGGTCATGTTAAGTGGGCCGAAAATTTATCAAGAAGATTGAGACTCTTTGATCATGAGGAGTAAATCTTCCTTTAAGCGGTCATAGAATAATTTGAAAAACTCCACTGGAAAGCCATCTGGGCATGGGCTCTTACCACTCTTCCTTGAGAAAAGGGTTTCTTTTACCTCATCGGTTGAAACTTCTTTTAGAAGGGAAAGGTTCATTTCCTCAGAGAATAGGGGCTGTAATTTTTCCACAACCTGAAGGATTTCTTGGATGGGGCAACCTTCCAGGGCCGAGAAGAGGGATTTAAAGTGATGAGCCCTCGCCTCTACTTTTTCTAGAAAGGAGATAACTCAGATTCCTTCTTCAATCTTGAGCTCCCAAATAGTGTTTTGGTTTCGTCTTTGGTTGGAAAAATTATGGAAGAATTTAGTGTGTTGTCCCCAACTTTTAACCACAAGGCTCGACTTTTAAGTCTCCATTCCTCTTCTTCGCGTTGTAACCACTCATTTTGTTTTTTCTCTAATCACCTTAATTCTTCTAGTAGAGTTGTGCTAAGGGGTTCCTTATCTAGTCTTGTTCCAATTCTGGAGAGATCAAATTCGATCTCAGAGATCTCCTTTTTCTTTTTTTCTTTCCAAATTGGAATCCAATTCTTTATAGTTGCTTTGGTGTTCTTCATATTTTTCTCAAATTGAATCATTAGAGGCTCATTGTTGTCGACTTGTAGCTTCTTCCAAGATGAGGAGACTAAGTTTTGAAAATCAGGGTTGTTGAACCAGACTTTAATGATTTTTAATGGCGCGGCGAGGGGCGGCTTGGCTAGGGCTCCATCTCAGAGAGATGGGGCAATGGTCTAAGCTCCCTCCTTCTTCCACTTTTGAGATGAATCTTAGTCCCTTCTCCAAGAAGTTTTTTATTACCAGGAATCTATTGAGTGGTTTCACAACTTCATCTCTCCCTGTTCAGAAATTTCTCCAAGTTGGAGAGAGCTTTACAGGTTCCATGTCCATTAGATTTAATGATTCGAGAAAGGATAGAAAAAAACCACGTTGTTGATCATCTTTTGGACTGGGTCCCCAGACTTCTCTCAGCAAGAGAGTGAAATTCAAATCACCTCCAATGATCGTTAAAGGGTCATTAAAAACTCCTTCGTTTTCCAAGTTTTCCCAAAAAGGAATTCTATTAGTGTAAGGACCGTAGATATTTATAACAGAGAAAGTGTAGTCAACATATTTGTGTTTTAGGTTTACAAAAATAGTGGATACTAAAGAAGACAAAGATAGGGATTTAAAATCCGGACTCCAACCTATCAGCAAACCACCAGACTGACCTTCAACATCAACCAACTAAAGACCCAATATTTTAACCAGGGGCTAATAACATTTATAACTACTTCCCCTTTACACATTGTCTCCTGTAACAAAAGAACATGCAGATTAAGGCTCAGGAGCAACCTTTTGAGGGCTAATTTTTTCTGAGGGCCCCCAATCCTTCTTGCATTGTAGGAGAGAAGGATCATTTTTCATAGGGGGAAGGGTTTTCCCCGCTCTAAGGGACCTTGTGATGGTGGCATGCGTGACTTTTTTTATTAAAGCTACTGCTAGTTCTTTAGCTTTTGAGATATGAGACTTTCTTCTAGAGGTAGACGTTTCAGGGATGTCTAAGGCTAAACCTCCTTTGGATGGGGAAAATTCCTTAGGTTTGTATTTATACCTCAAGGAATAGCCTTTGGAGGGAGGAGGGAGGGGAGGGGGAGGTAGAACACTAAGGGAGGAGGGGGGAAGAGGAAAAGGTTGAGGGTTAGGGGAAAGTTTAGGGCTAATGGGGGAGGGAGTTCTGAAGGGTAGGAGCAAGCGGGAGGAGAAGGATCTTCTGGAGCAGAGGGGACCAGTAGAATGACGGGAGGAGGGGAGGAGGAGGATTTCGAACAAAGACTTGATTGGACGTTCAGGATGGCCGGGTATGCGGACAAGAGACATATTGCAGAGTGGCC
>ML794297.1:375963-406892 GCA_009831015.1 Picea engelmannii
TTATGGAACATATCCATTTTATATTTCAAAAGAGAAAACCTATCTGCACACATTACCCTTCAAATGCATGCATAGATATATATAGAGAGAGTGGGCTAACACATAAGATATAGTAGTAACAATAAGATAATAGTGACAAAATGCATATAGAATAAAAAGGAGAATAGTAATATACACATAAAAAGAAAATAATAAGAATAGAAACATGTTATAGTTTGATCTCTTTAACTTTTATATATTATGACAAGGTAAGTAACATGTGCACAATAAAAGGTAATAGAGGCAACTTCAGGGAAAATATTTCCCTTAGCAATACGTCAAGAAAATTAGAACCCATTAATGGTGTCTTGGAAAATTAATGCCGATGTGCTTAGTAAAACTCCCCCAATTTTGGACAAATGACAACTACAATACAAATTTCTAGTGCTTTGATCCTTTGAGACAGATGATGAAATTGGGCAATGCAACAAAGTCTTACTTTTCCTCTTTTTCATCTCAACACCAAGGACCCAGATTGTTTTGCAGATTGTTATGCACTTGTTTTAGTCTAAGTTTTCAAAGTTTTATGTATAGGGCAATTGAGTCTTCGTTTTCCTCTTCTTCATCTCAACACCAAGGACCCAGATTGTTATGCAATTGTTTTAGTCTAAATTTTCGAAGTGTTATGTATAGGGTAATTGTTATAGTGATAGCAATCGTGCAACCAAGCGGTTATCTAACACAATGTAACAAACTTAAAACTTAGATTATCTAAGAATGAATGCAACAATTGCATTTGAACAAACTTAAAACTTAGGTTATCTAATTACATTGTGCGAGAGCTCCGCAATAAGACTTTGAAATTGTTAATCAATAACATGTTTTATAAAAGCAATTTAAATATTATAAAAAATAATTATTTTGTTTGACTTATGTACAAGATTGGATAGAAAAAAATATTTATATTCAAACACAATGAATCAAATACTATAATCCTAACCATTAATGAATTGAATACTATAATCCTAACCATTAACATAGACTAATAAAAAAAGATGCATAACAATTAATTATTTGCTTCCCTTTAAATATTTCTATACTTTAAATAAAATAAAATTAAAAAATTATTATTTTTTTTGCGATTTTTTAAAACCATATATTAACCTTTTTACATTATGATTTATGTAAAATAAAATTATTATTATATATTTGTTTGACTTATATATAGTTAATATTATTCATTACCAATACATCTTTTTCCCACGACCTATGCATTGATTGTAAAATCATTACTTTAAGTTGTGTGGGAAAATCGTCAGACCCGAGGCTAGGCGGGCCCTAACCACTGCATACTGTGCAAATTGGAAAGTGAATATGTTCTACATCTTTTTGTGCACTGCAAGTTTATCTGCGTGGTCTGGAATCAAGTCACACATGTTTTAAATCTTACTGAGAATTGGACGGGTACCTCGATGAGCCATTGTTTCAACACTTGACTATCTTCCAACAAAAACTATCCTTTGCTGCCAACCTTTCTATGCTGGAACATTTGGACTGCTAGAAACACAACTCTCTTTGAAGAGAGGCCCCCATCAATTCCCTGGGTGGTAAACAACATTTTAGCAGAGGTGGCCACTCTTGGACTTCAAGAAAAAGACCCACCCATTCACAGAACTAAAGTAACTCTTTTGACTGACAGAGCCATAGTCTGGTTTGACAGAGCTGCACAACAAGGAGGCAATCTCTGCGGGGTGGGGGGAAAATCCTCTTAAACTCTCATTCTTTTATCCGTTGGACCCTCAATTGTGGGCATGGCACTAATACGAAGGCGAAACTTATGGGGGCGTGGCCATCACTCATCTTGGCACAAAGACTGGACATCAATGAGTTGTTGTTACTTGGTGACTCCAAAGTCATTATTGACTGGCTCAACGGACAGGCTGATCTCCAGGCAGCAACATTAGAGTGCTGGAAAGAAAGAACACAGGAAGCTTCAAGACACATAAAGAGTCTTTCCTTCTCTCACATCTACAGGGAAGACAATAGGGACACAGACACCTTGTCAAAAAAGGCGTTGACAATGCTCTTGGGCCAATTACGATATTCTCAATGGGAGGATGGCAACGAGGGCCCCTCTATCTCATTGAATCTATGAAGAAGTGGCACAAAAAACAGATTTTTGATATCTATTTTGTTTTAATGTTGATAAACTTATAGATCCGAGACAGGAAGTTTATTGGAATGGACAAAAAGTTATCCTTATCAAATTACATTGTGAAAAGAAAAGCGCATTCATCATAAGAATTATGATTTTGAAATAGTTATTGAATGTACATTTTTATATCCTTTTGAATATAAAGAGAATTTTTTTTCATGTGGAAAAAAGTTGTGTGACATAATCTCAATGATTATGCATTTCTGTACTTACATTCTAAGCTAGATAGTATCATAAATACATAATTGAATCTAAACTATATAGTATCATAAACAAATAAATAGTTGAAACTAAATTGAAGAATCATTATGTATACTTTTCATTAAACATTTAAAACACAACCCAAAAATTTCATTTTTATTCAAAAGCATTTTTCTAGATTATAAAAATTCCGAGTACATAAATTCCATTGCCATAAAATAGTTTTAAGTTTCGAGAAAATATAATAAAAATGACATTAAAATAATAAAATAGGAAACATTCCAGGAATAAGCTCATTTGGATCCGCTTTCAACTCGTTTCAATAATTTGATAAAAGGTACAACTCCAAGATGGCAGGAAAATCAATGTATTTACTACCTTTGTTTGTTGATTAGCGCATTTAGGAGTGGATATAATTGAGCAACATGTTTGCAATTAGCATAAAATATCGACATCTCAAATGGGATTCCAAAAAGAAGCAATGTACGTGGACTTGTATAAAAGTGAATAGAGAATGTAAGTTACTCTAAGGTAGTTTGGGTAACAATTGAGGTAAGTATTGCTTCACTATTTTGCCTTTTTTTTCTTTAGGTTACACTATTGCTCACTTTAGGTAGTGAGTTTCACTTTAACTTTGAAGAGGAGAAGACCAATTTTCAATTGGTGGTTACCTAGGGTTTTGTTAATGGATTTCATTCCGTGTTAAGGATGTTTTATAGTGCATGTTTTTTATATCCAATGAGAGTTCGGTTACTTGCCAAGGAAATGACAAGGCTATTCAATTGGGATATAAGATGTTTTGATTATGCAAAAAAAAGGTTATAAGGGATATGCAATAGAATTATAAATAAATCAACAAGAAAATAGAATTATAAATAAATCAACAAGAAATTGAATGCAAATGTAAATAACTTTTGTAAGTTATATTGTATGTCATTATTTTTTTTTGTAAGTTAGATAATTATATTAAAGGGACTTTGCATAGTAAAAACAATACAATTGTGAACTTAAACAAGTAGTGAGGTGGTTGCATCGTTCAGGTGGGAAACCAATACAGCCATCTGTTAATCCATGACATAGTTTGAAAACTAACTTCCTATCTTTCGAACCATGACACAGTTCGAAAACTAAGTGCCTATCATAGTCTATGTATCTAGAAGCTATTATGCCACACAGGGATGAAATGAAAGAGGAAAACCAAAACGCCATTGAAAAAAAACTAGTTTATGAACCTGAGACACCAGTCGTAAGTTTGAACCTGGATCCAAATGGGTTTGCTTCCCTCTTGCATTTGTCATTGGCGCCATGGCCGAGGCCATTATCCCTGGAGCTAGAGTCATGTGAAGTAGAGCAGAAATCAACGCCTCAAGGCACTCCTCTCGTCATTCCCGCAACTCGTATCTGAACAACAAATCCTCCAAGTCGCGTCGAACCTCAAAGACTAGGTCATGGATGATTGCAATGGCATTCTGAAGCTCCATATGTTCATCGCATCGTGCACAGGGAGGATGAGGTAGAGGTGAGGGTGTAGGTGGAGGCAGAGAGGCATGGGAATAATGGGTGGAGGCGAAGTGACTAGGAGTAGCAGTGGGAGTGGTTGGGAGGGAAGGTGACAACTGGGTCAAAGGTGCTTCTTCGCTGAGTTTAGGTGCGTAACCAAGAAAATTGCCAAAATTGTCAAACCATTCCACCCTACACACCCAAGGGGAGGACAAAGGAGGAAGGTCCAAGGTGGACGAGTGAGTAGAGGGAGGTTGCAGGTCTGGTTTATGGCGATGACCACACCCCTGAGAATTGTACCAGTCGAATCCTCTCTTCAACTTGCCTCTTTACCTCGACATCAGGAGAATGCAGAGGAGAGGAGGGGCGAGGAAATTTAGCGAGAAGAGAGAAACACAATGGAAAGGGGACTGTATGCCAGGGAAGAAGCTTGGAAGTGCAGGATCTGAACAATGAGAATGGACAAGATATCCCACCACCGAGAGAAATAGCTCGGGGAGTCTGTTCACATGACGAGACTGACTAGAGTTCCATCCCATCGTCATAACGTCACCTATTTGGAGGAGATGCATCATCATAACGTCTCCTGTGTGGAGGAGCTGCATCGTCATAACATCGCCTGTCTGGAGGAGCTGCATCGTCATAACGTCGCCTGTGTGGAGGAGCTAGTGCAGGTACTCTGCCCGGAGAATGAATTGTCGTGAGTTAACTCTCATCATAAATAGCCTGTGGTGTAGTGTAGATGGAAAGGCACATGGATGGATGGTGCCAAGTGTACACCGACTAGGGCAATGAGCGCTATCGTTGCAGTGGAACCCCATTCGGGGATACTGAAAGTCATTATTAAGTGAAGGTGGTTTAAGGTAACATTTGTAGGTTACAATACTTTTAACCATTAATCAAACTATTAAAGTTTAAGATCAGTTAAAATTGAATACCATGAGTGTGTACCTACTATTCAATCACTTTCCCTACTAAAACAAGTTTGGTTTGTTGCACATATGTCATGTTGGTGTGATCGATATCATATTTTTTCAATCATTAAGGAAAAAGTAGTCATACATGTCCTTTGCTAGTGTCATTCCTACATATTTTATAATGCCACATCTGCAATCTATTAAGGAAAGAGTCACACAAGAGCAAGTGGTTCTTTCTAAGAGGGTCACTTTCCAAAGCTACAACCTATTGTTATACTTATATTTGACACTATAGGCCAAGAAAAGGGGCAATGAGCCAAAATACACACTTGTGCTCAGATGTATTACCTCACATAATGTTTTTTCTTCAAAATGGCATCTAGGTTGTTGTTATTCCCAGGGACAGATGTGTCAAGTCATGAATTTCGTAAGGAACAAGTGCTGTCAGCCACAAGTTTCCAATGGAAAACCCACAATCACCCCTTTAATGCTTTGAAAATAGACAAATATCTAGGAAAGCTAAAAACTACAAGTTGGCAAAGCCAAAAACTATGAGTGGAGATTGTGCATGGCTCACACATGTATGACATATATTCCATGTAACATTGATCTTATCACTTCAAGATCCTATAAACAAAGGAATCAAAGCCAAGGGATGGGAGTCTAATGAAAGTGTCGTTATGATGAATACATTTAGTGAAAATATTCTTGGTTTCAAGTATATATGTGTTAAGAGAGAGCTAGGCTTTAGTTCTTATAACATGATTAGAGGTCGTGTGAGGTTCAATCGGTTATTAAGTTGGCTTCTTGATTCATGCTAGTAGACAGATGAAGGTTTGTGTTTAAGGAGAGGACTCGGATCTTGGAGAGAGAAGTACAACAAAAAGACTCAAGTATTAAATTTGTTACTTTTATTTCATTATCAATATAGATCTATCTCCCCCCCCCCAAAAAAAAAATCTCTTTATTTTGTTGATTATTTGCCATACCTAATGAGGTTTTGAGTAGGATTTTAGTTTCTTGGGTAACTAGATTAATATTTCATTATGCATGTTCATTTATTTTTTATAAATGCAAAATGAGAAAAATATTTTATGTTGTCTATTTGTGCAGGTTTATTGGTGCGACATTGGAGCTGGATCAAGATCAATCAAAGCTTGCATAATGCTAAGGACAAACTTTGTTAACCCGATTCCTTTCTTTTCTTTTCTCTCATTTATTTATTAGCATGCGTGCAAGTCTTAGGGAAAGAAAGTTAGTTATCTATCTCTCTATTTGTCAATGAATCTCACTCACTCAATGAGGGTTTTGCTTAGTTCATAGGTAGTTATTTCCCTTAATAGAATTGGCAACTCCACAAGGGAGAATACTTAGTGTTCTATCTTTTGTTTCTTGGGTGAATTTTGTTTCTTTTTCCATATAGGAAAGCTACATTAGACTTTGCATTGTTTGCAAATAAGTTTTAGGTGCACGCAAGCTAGTTTGATTGAGTTTTAGGTTGTATGTTTTTATTTTTTTATGTGTTTTCCCCTTCCCTCACAACTTTTCTCAATGAAAATCATGGTCAGCGATGTGTTGCGCCTATAAAATTCATGTCCATAGCTTCTAGCCGCTTTTTTCTACATGGAAACCTGTAGTCATCTCTCTTTGGATGTGAGTTACTGCACAAATAGTCATGGCCATATCCTGTAGGTGAAACTGAAGATTTTTCTCAACCTCAGATTGTCATTTTTCTTTGTTGATTAGAAAAGTTAAAATATAATTCCTTATTGACATGTGCACCTGAATCATTTTCACTTTATCTTGATCCCATATACGTTCAAGATTCTTGTTCTTTAGAAAAACCCATAACCAATGCATGAACTATTGAGAAACTTAATAAGTTTTCTATGTAATTCTTGGAACTTTACACCTCACCCTAGAGTTATTGAACTCTAATTTTTTTTATTGTTACTACTACCATTCAATTCTTTTATTACTTTAAAAATTAATAATTCGATTACATAGAACCTTGAATTAAAGAGATAACTTCTAGATTTAGATAAAAAATGATTGGCAGGTGAAAAAAATGGTTTACGGGAAAGGTGGAATCGGTAAATCAATGACTACTTGTAATATCTCAGTTTCCCTAGTGATACGTGGTAAAAAAGTGTTACAGATTGGGTGTGATCCCAAACATGATAGTACTTTTACTCTTATAGGATTTATAATACCTACAATTATAGATACTTTAGAATCCAAGGATTATCATTATGAGGATATTTGGCTCGAAGATGTAATTCACAAGGGTTATGGAGGTGTGGATTGTTTGGAAGCAGGGGGTCCACCTATAGGAGCCATATGTGGAGGATATGTGGTGGGAAAAACTATAAATTTGTTAAAAGAATTAAACACATTTTATGAATATGATATTATATTATTCGATGTATTAGGTGATGTGGTTTGTGAAGGTTTTTCTACTCCATTGAACTATGTATATTATTGTGTAATAATTACATATATTGAATTCAATGTTTATTTGCAACTAATCATATTACTTCCTTTACAAGGGAACAAGTTCATATGCATCCACTCCGATTAGAAGAATTGGTTGGAAAGCATACATCTAGAAGAGATCTTATCAATAAATATGTAGAAGTCTGTCTAATGCATGTAATATAAGTATTACCTATTATCAAGGATATCCGAGTTTCTAGAGTCAAGAGTAAAACCTTATTTGAAATAGTTGGATCTGAACCATCCCTTAACTATGTGTGTAAATATTATCTAGACATAGGAGATCAAATATTGTCCCAAAAGAGATTCTAGATCGAGAATTATTCCGTTTTCTTATGATCTTTATCTAAATCCCATTGGTGGTGGGGGATAGAAAAAAAGAATCACAAAAATTTACTTTGTTCTACGAGGATTTAAATTCAATAATTTGTCCACAATTCATTGTAAATTTGATTCTTTCTTTTTATTAATATTTTTATTCATTATTTATTTTCCTTATTTATCCTCGGTCATTTATTCTTCCCCTCCCTATTATAATGGCCAAAATTGAGGAAACTATAATTTTTGAATGTGAAATGGGTAATTATCATACTTTTTGTCCTATTAGCTGTGTATCCCGGTTGATTAAAATATTGAAGACAAATTCTTTTTGGTAGTGAGCATAAAAACATGTGGTTATTTTTTGCAAAATGCACTTGGAGTTATGATTTTTGCAAAACCCCACTATTCAATAGAAGAATTAGAAGAAGATATCTTGGCCCATTTAAATGATTATGAGAAATTAAAAATACTTTGTATTTAGATAAGAAAAGAAAGAGAACCCAATGTTTTCATATGGATAGGCACTTTGTAACACACCCACGATGGGGCATTAAAATTTTGTTCTCCTTAAAATAATCAAATCCTCCATCCATGGTCTCTAATTTGGAAATCAGGGCCTAGCCCCTTTTTCTTCGGTGACCATTGCATATGAACACGGGCTATGACTAGATGCCAAGGCCACAAACACCTATTTTGGCGCTTCAGAACTTCGGGCTTCAGGAGTTTTTGATTCATCATACGCCAATTCCTCCGAACTCCGAAGTGGCAAAGTTTCAAACTGGCGCAAAGGGATCAATGATCCCTAGTCTCCCTCAATATCAATGAACCTCAATGACTTCAGGCCTTCGGGATTCGGCGGAATTCGAAGCACCTCCTCGCAAAACCTCCAGATTAATAATCCTCCGAAGTGCACCATCTGATGTCGCGTGTCCTCAGGGATTTCGACAGCCCTGATTCAATTCAGGACTTCGACGTTCGAGAGTCCCGAACACGCACACCCTTTTCTCCCAAAGTACTTTGTACCCAGAGTTCCATATCAAGGGCCACACGTCCGTTTTAAATCAACGACTCAGGTTTATTTCGGGACTTCAACATTCGGGAATTCCGAGTGTTCCAACACTCTATTCTCCTGAAGTACTTTCTTCCAGAGTCAAGGGTCATGTGTCGTGCATCCTTCTCATTTGATGGTGGGGATTCACTTCGGGCGACCCTCTGCTCCATGTTTATTTCTCCTCGCTTCTGAAGTACATGATCTGTTAACGCGTGTCTCTCACAGATCGATGACTATGAATCACTTTGGCTATTCTGACTTTGGGAGTTTCAACCTCTCCACACTTGCTTCTTCCTCTGAATTAGCTATCTTCTGAAGTGGAATATCTGTTGACACCCATCCTTAGCTGTTGGACGACTCAGTTGAACTTCGACTCTCTGGCCTTCGGGAGTTCTTGTCCAACACATCCCCTTTTCTCCCGGAGTGACTTCCTCCAAAATGGCAGATCTTTTTCCACACTTCCCTTCCGACAGACGACTGGGATGACTTCAGGACTCCTTCATTCATAAATTCTTGTGCCTTCAAACTTTGGTCCTCGCATAGTGACTTCTCTCTAGAGTGTAGGATCTGACAACACCTGTCTCTTTGGCTTGGATGGCTTAGATATAATTCAACTCTTCGGCTCTTTGGGAGTTTCATGATGCAAGCTCCCCTTTTCTCCCAGAGTCGGTTAGTGTCGGGCTAAAAACGACCTAGATCTGAGGTCCTGGTCATTCCGGGTAGACCCCCAGATGGATGGTTCATAACCTCCCTCAGGGTCTCACTACTGCGCCATGCGTGGCCCTACCGCCACTTGACACGTGGATATCCACGTACTCTCGACATGATACCCAAAATCTCTCGATTGAACGGTCGAGAGGGGTCCCGAAGGATCCCTAGATCCATGGTCCACATTACTTCACTACTTCGTTCTTTAGGATTTTTGGCATTACTAAGCCTCTATTCTCCCAAAGAGGTCAACGTTGGGCTGACTACCTCATAGATATGACAGTCGGGTTGGCTCCCGAACATCCTCAGATCTAAGGCCCAGAGTTAACTTCGGGGATTTTACCTCCCTTATGACGAACTCACTCAATTCTCTGAAATCGCGAAGTCCGAAGAACTCAAGGGGTTAACTCTTGTGCTCTTCCCGTATCCAATGGTCACAAGAGACCTTGGCCCTTCTCGAATAGATCTTGTCCATTCATCTTCCAAACAAAGGAACCTTACCTTTCAATACTTCAATCCTGCTATTCTTCCTGAGCTTTGTTAGCTCTGAAAGGCTTAAGAGCTTTGCGATCTTTCTCTTGATCTTAACACTTAGAAGGGTATTTTGCACACCCCTTGCACTCATTCATCAACTCAGAGGTTCTTGGTCTCTGCCCACCTCACAGAGAGCCTGTGCATACATACACTACCTCTCCTGAGCTTAACAGACTCCATCCTCCCAGATAATTAGGGCAAATGGGAGTGTCGACGTGCACCCGTGAAAACTGTGCCCAAGGTCGACGACCTCACATGCCTCTTATTCTAACTTAAGACACCACATGGCTTAAGCAGTTACGTGTAAAAATCAAACAATTCCATACTTTCTTAAATACACAATTTAAACAAGAATAAAGAGATACAATATAACCACTAAGAAAAGATGCACATCCCTGGGTCATTCACAGTATATCCAATTTTATTACATAGTTACAACTCAATTTCACAGGGTATGAAAATACTTATCTATTACAGGTTGCATCCAACTAACTGACTTTGGGTGTGTGCCTTTCCACCCAACCATAGGCTCAGAGGCATTCATTCTTATCATTCTATCCACCCGCGTGCCAAGCCATGATATCACTAGGGAACTATGCCATCTCTCAGAGACCTTCTTTCTGTCACAATATCCCTACGAGATTTATCAGATGCTTCTTAAGCATCAAGCTCACATTCGGTTCCTTCAGGTCGTGTTATCTACACTTCCTTTTGGTTCATGCATCTCCCTTATGAGCTTGCGCTCTCCTCCCGTCTCTTCTCTTATTGTCCGTGTGTATGTATCTTACCTTCATTCTTTAGGAAGGTTTCCGACCTATCCTGTTCCTTCTGTCAGAAGGAATCTCAGGTCTGTAGGTCTCTGTGGTAATTTGGGCTGACAACCCATGTTTCCATTCATGGGGGTGGTTAATTATTCAACCACCGGTCCTTTCCTTCATTAACTGATTCTTTCCCTAGAGATATCATGGCTTGTACTTCAAGGCTTCACCCCCCCAACAGTAATTTATGGGAAATTTAACAATAATACATTTACATTGTCCACATGCCTTATCATGGTAATCCTATTTTATGATTGATTACAAGCTGGGGGAAACAAGGGTGTTACAATTCCCTCCCCCTTAAAAAGGAACACTGTCCTCGGTGTTCTTTCTTAGAAACACCTGTCATGCCTTTCTCATTCAGCTATTTCATAAATCTTGATCCTCTTTCTCGGTCAGTTCTTTTTTTAGAACCTTAATCTTCGTCACCTACTTTCAATAATTCTTGGAAAACAATCACATTAATCATAGTCTCATGCGAAAATATTGCATAAAATTTTCTGGAAAATTTCCTAATCTTAGCACAATAATTATCTGCGCAGTGTGTGGATTTGTATCCACATGGTTGTCTTGTTATTCAGGCTCACTATTTTTCCTTGACATACCCATTGTGTGCATGATCCCAATCAATATTTTACAAGAACTATCAAGGTCTCCTCTTCCTTGCGGTCACTCACCCTCCAGGCCCAGGCTCAGACATCCCCCTCTCTGCTATACAGTCCCTCGGGTGATCCATCTTGCCTTGCCAAGGTTTTCCCACACAGGAAGAACTATCCATCATGTGCATGATCCCAATCAATAGTTTACAAGAAATATCAAGGTATCCTCTTCCTTGCGGTCACTCACCCTCCAGGCCCAGGCTTAGGCATCCTCTTCTCTACTATACAGTTCCTCGGGTGATCCATCTTGACTTGCCAAGATTTTCTCTCACATGAATAATTCCAAAGACTTTATCGAGCCTTATAGTCGAGGAATCCCTCAGGCTTTCTCTGTCGAGCCATCCCTCCGTCTTGTGTTACCTCAACAAAACATATTCTAGGCGATCATGGCTTACCATGAGGTTCTATTGGCTCAACAGTAGCCATTTTCATGCTTTTATAGCTTGACAGCCTTCATCTGTCCTTTCTGGACATATCTTTTCTTATCACGTGTATCACAGGCATACATAAATTCATGAGACATCATCATAAATTTTAAATTCAAAATTTTCTTGTAAATCTGTCACCCACAGATTTCCAAATTCCACACTTTGTTTTCATATTTGTTCTGCGAAGGAACTAGATTCATAATTATGGGACTTTCCTTCCCATAGCAGTTTGGCTCAACAGGAAATTGGTCTTCCTTATGGGATTACAACGCTGCCATATCCAAGACCCCTTTGCTTCCTGTACTTTCAACTTCAATCATCCAAACAAATTGTTAGTTTCCCATGCATATATATTTTCATTGCACCTTTATAATGCCATCAAAAAAAATTCTTAAATTGTGCATGCTAACAATGAAATCACTTTTATCTATTCGATGATACAAGAAAAGGAAATTTCATTCCTTACACATGCATCAGTTTAGTATATCAAATTTTCAAAATGAAATTCATATACTAATTGTCTTTGATGAACGTGTCAACATTCATGGCCACATTCATACCCAATGCACCCTTGCATCGATTTCAGGTCATCACTCTTCAGGTTAGGCACTCTTGCCAAGGTGTGTTTGAATTCAACCAACTTATTACCATATGGACTCATTGTCCATATTTATTATTTTATTAGAACCATATTTTATGCTCTGAATCGATCACAACTCTAATATTGTCATTCATGAAACTCCAGGTTTCACCTGAATGCCTTTAAGCATTCCTTTAACATCCATGTAATGTACTCAAAATTTTTGGAAGGTCCTCCTTCCTCAATGGAGGGTTCATTGTCTTCCCTTCATGCAAACATGCACTTCCTCGAAGAAATTCCATGCAATATGCTAGCTATGAGCACCTTCATTCCCATAGAACCAGTCCTCGCGACCACAGTCTAGGGCAGGCTGTTAAACTCTTATCTTCCTTGACTGGCACGGAGGAACTCTGTTTTCTCTCCATGTGACAGAGAGCTATGACCTCAGCTTTATTATTTTCAGGTGCTATCCCTTCGGCTCCCATGTCCAGGCGCTATGATCCTGGCTAAACCCCTTGTATGCAAATCGATGGTGTAGATCCATTTTTCCCCATATCCAATGGTTGCAAGGGATTGTGAAACCTCAACTAGATTGCGATTTAATTCTCCTTCCGACCTCCGTAATGAATACGGGTTGTCCGATCTGCGATCAAATCCCAAAATCAAAACAATGCTATATTGAATTTAAATTACAGGTACAGGTCTCGACGTTAACCCATGTGCATATGCAATCTCCACAATGATTGTGGGCCGTCGATCATAGCCCTCGATTGATTTTAACTACATGTTTTCCGGATAATAATAATTCCCACACAAAAATGTTTGACCAAGAATTTAGATTGAGAACTTGATTTTCCAAATCTAACCACCGAACCCAATCACAGTACGAGTTTATGTGGCACTAACACGTGGGTTCCTTGCAGGTCTACCCACCGATCGTTCACAGATAAATGGTTCAAAGTGATTGTGGAATCCCCAATGTGCTCGCTCTTTATCAGAGAGTTCAATCTCCGAAATCTGAAAAGTTCTCGCTCAACTCTTTTAATCGTGGCTGTTGATCATCCACCCTGACGAGATCAATGGTGTAGGTTGATTGCGGTTAGTGAACTAGCACACTCATTAATTCCTCCTTCATGCCCCGCAATGAATACGGGTTGTCCGATCTACGATCGGACCCCAAAATAAAAACAAAACTATAATGAAATTAAATTATGGGCACTTGCGTTGTTGTTAACCCATGTGCCCATTCGATCTCCGCAATGAATACGGGTCATCGATCTTATCGAACAAATTCCATTTGATCCGTTAACTCCAGTGGATCTTGAAGTGAATTTGATGAATGAGATTGGTTTCCTTCTGATGAACGATTCACGTTCATCTCCTTTATCAGGCTCTCGATAAACTAGATTCGATTAGGGTTTTCTTCCTGAATCATACTCTACCTGGGTATCCGAAGCACACATCTGCCTTTTCTTAACATGGCTTCAACCAAGCCTATTCAATCAAATGTACTCTCTTATTCATTCATTAGTATTCTGTTCACTACATGATGCTTTCAAAAATGTAATCCAGGATTCTTATATATATATATATATATATAAGATTGTAGCTCACTGCTTAGTTATCAACAGTTATTAAGGTTGTGACTCTGACCTCCTGACAGATTTTTCACACAGTTCTTCCACAGGAAACTCCCTCAGCATGCAACTTTCTTACTGCACGTCCATCACCATCTGTGATGGCCTCAACCTTGAGTTATCTTTAGTTGTTTTCCAAATATTCCTTAAGGAATATAAACATGCATCTTTTCATGCACCCAAATTATGTATCCATACATATTCTGGTTTTGTTAACTTACATCCATGATGTACTTAACCATATGCATAATCAAAAGTATGTGTGTAGCTGCCATGGGTATATTTCACAGCCTACATATATCTCTATTCTAAAATTAGTCAACTCATGACTGTTCAAATTCATTCTTATGTGATCCTCAAGGCATAATCAATTGCCTCTTATCCTGACAACATATCATCCTTGCTCATTTACTCTTTCATTTATCTATACTCATATTTCTTGAGGGAATGGAGCACATTCCCCTTAAGCTCTCACTCAATTTTTTTTTTCATGACTCTTCAAAAAAATGGAGTCAACCATGCATCCATGGTATTCACTTAATCTTGACAAGTGCAATTCTTACCTTACATGTCACTCATCAAGGCAGCCATATTGTGCCTTTAGTATACATATATCCTTAGATCATACATGTGCATCACTTTCATGTTTAATATCATTCATACCTAACTGGTGTTACTATCAGGCTTCATATCAAGAAGCTTCACAATGCAATAAATCCATGCATTCAGAATAAACGCACACAAACCTAACAAAACATTCATCATGCAAGCTCATTGCTTGCACCCTTTCCATGTCATGCATGCACATGGGAATCTTAATCTTCCAGATCCTCCTCCAAGGATATTTCTTCCATTCTTATGACAAGCCTCATAGGGATACTCAACACTAAGATTCCCCCTTAGTTGAGAGCTTGCAGTCATTCACACGACATCCACATGGAAGTTGAATTAGACATGGTCATAACTAGGTTCCCTTTTCATACAATAACAACTAGAAGGAAAACACTCTTGTCTCAACC
Source organism: Picea engelmannii (assembly GCA_009831015.1). Lineage (NCBI taxonomy): Eukaryota > Viridiplantae > Streptophyta > Pinopsida > Pinales > Pinaceae > Picea > Picea engelmannii. The sequence goes on from ML794297.1 coordinate 391,027, forward strand.
TCCCTGGAACATTACCCAACTTATAAATACAATCTGGGCAATTCTAACCATGCCCAAGGTAACATAAAATAGAATCAACCAAACTAGCTTCCAACTATATCTATATGGCTACCATCCACCATTGGATGTCAATATGACCCATTGGGCTTCTAGAAGTGCCCCAACACTTCCTTTATCACATGCAGAACCAACATTTAGTCAACCATTTTATCTTAATTTTAACAATTTAATGTCTATTACCAATGACCATTCAGACTATTCCCTTAAAGACCAAATGCAATTTTGAATTATGTTACTTACTAAGTATCCTTGTTCAGAAATCCAGAGTACCTTTAGGTCAAGATTGGTCTTAACCATTACACCTAGAATTCCTTCTTCTATTCAGCACGACCAGGGACAGAGGCCACTCTCCTCCTCCAACAAGAACTCTAGCAGATTAGTTTCCTATCCACCAAGCAAGGGAGGATGTGGTGATTTCTCAGTCAATCACTCTATATTTCTACAACTCTGTTTATCATATTGATTATAAAAACCATGTCCAACAATTCCCATACCCATAAACAAAATTCGTTTCTGATGCAGACCCCTTACCTTAGCAGGGTCCACTGACCTCCCGGTCTCTAGATCACTCTCTTCCCTGAGCCGAAATGGCTCTTAGGGTTCCTGCTGGAACCCTTTGAACGAGTCCACAGGTCCCTTTGTCCTCTGGCACAGGTCTTGAGAAAATCTGCTTGCACGCCCCCTTTTCGACACTCTTCTCTGTTTTGAACCAACACACACTTTTCACATTTCGGGGTTTCGAGACTCTTGCATGCGAGCTCTCCTAGGATCCTTGTCCTTCGAATTGCCGAAACCCGAAAAAGGGCTGAGGTTCTTGGCTCCTCCCTTAACGTCTCTCCATGTGACCACTTCCTCGTGACCATGCGCTAATGCCAAAAGGCGCTTTTCGTGGTTCGGGACTTCAACGTTCAAGAGTCCCATCCCTTTGCCTCTTGAAACCTCGAATCTCGATCCTTCCCCAAACCAGATACAACGATCCTACATCCTCTTCGATCGACGACCATGATCATTTCTTGATTTCGCAAGTTGGAACTCCATGCCCCCTGACTCCTGGCCTCTTGAACACCTGGGTCCTGAAATGCCGAAAGGGCTTAACGGGCTTTCGTGATTTGGAGAATCGCGATGCAAGCGTTCCCCCTATTCTCTATATTTCGAATCCCTGGTTCACGAAATGACGAAATACGTCAAAGCGCTACCAGCTTTCACGATTCAGGGAATCACGATGCAAGCATTCCCCATGTTCTCTGTCTTTCGAATCCCCGGTTCACGAAATGCTGAAATCTCTCCCTCTGAGAGATCAATGGCCCAGACCCTTCTGGAACCGAAGACCACGATCTAATTGGATCGACGGTTCAAAATATTTTGGGCCTTTTCCTGAAACCTCGACCGCTTGCCACATGTCCTCCTTGATGGACAATCCTAGTCCTTTCACAAATTCTCCTTTCGCGATTTTGAAGACTCTTCACTCTCAATCTCTCGGTGTCTGAATCCCCGAAATGTGGGTCTCTTGACACGCGTCCTCTGAGATGGACGGTCTCGATGCTTTTGGGACTTGATGAGTCCTCTCCCTTCTGCTGTTACGAGGCTTAAACCTCGCGCACCTTCTTCCAGATTCGAAGGTTATCGACTCTTAGTGCTATATCTGATGGCTCTGATCTTTTCGGGGTTCCACCAGTCGAGAGTCCCACACTATTGGCTATTGTACTTCCGGTTGTCGAAATTCCGAAATGCCGAAAGCTCGAGGCGCTTGATCAATGGCTCACAATGCCCTCCAGATCTACGGTCAGATCTCTTCCCCGTCACAGACCTCCTTGCAACTCCACTTGATCCAATGGCTTGCGGTAGTTCACGACTCTCCTCAAGAGTTCTCCATCGTCTGTTCAGATCTTTGATATCTCCTCTCCTGGATCTACATAGTGTTAAAGTCTATGCTCCTACCTCAAATTGGACGGTCGACGGGATTCTCCACCGCGATCCAATGCTCGACGACGTTCTTCCTCCTAAGATTTTACTAGCTTCATACTTAGAAGATTTTCTAAGTCTCGAAGGTCTCGACCTTCGACTCTTCCTCTTGCGAGCCCGGTTCCTTTGGGTCTCGTCTGCGTTATAGAGACATTGTCCCTTCTGAGCTTTGTCCTCTCGAAGATTTACTCCTGCACACACTTTGCGTTTGAGGATCTCGAATAACTTAGATTCGAGAAGTTTTCTTGAAAAGAAAACTCCTTATGCCCACCTGGCGTTCTCCTGCTCGATGCACACCTTGCAGAGCCTACAGAGTATTTAGCAACCCTGTGAGTGTCTTCTCCTCGACACTTCTCTTTTCTCAGAACTCAAAATAGAGTTCCTTCCTATGCACTTCTTGGACCTCTGCTGATGAAGGTTCAACGCTATCCCTCTTGAGCTTTCCTGAGGTTGTCTCACCTCTGTCAACGCACACCTTGCAAACTATGTGCACTCCTTGCACTCGGAAACTCCAAGACAGGACAAAATGGAAACTTCTGGAATACTTCACTAATTATGCATTTAAACATGAAACACATAAAAACATGTAAACATCAAACACACAGTATGCAGGAAAAACCGCTTTTCTATTAATTTGTATGTCTATACAAATGTTTACAAAGACTAGACTATAACAAGTCCCAGCTCTCTCTCAAGACCTCTCTGCTCTGGTCTCCCCTCCTAACTCTCTACTCTAATTTCTTAATTACAAAATGAGGGCTCCCATGAGCTTATCCTCAACCATCGTCTCTGAGCTATCACTATCACAGAGCGGCTCCTACGGCTACATTACATAAATGGATGCCCAGACCTGACTACGTCCTGGGATTGCTGCAGGCAACCATTAAAGGAAACCTCATCCACTACCTATGCAAAGGCCTGGTCTGGCATTAAAATCCTTACAACATTTATTGAAATTTTGAATTTCAAAATTGAGAGGGTTGTGCCTCTCCCTTTCTCCATTAAATGCGTGTTGGATGTGCTGGTTGGATGGCACGCTACTAACATGGAGTGATGCTCTTGCATCATACTCCTCATATGGAAAAATCATGATCTCCTGATCATGAGCTCCTCTTCTCCAGTGTTGAAATCCACCTGGATCCCAAAATTTCCCTTGGAGCTATCCATCTAGTCCTCTGCTTCATTGTTGTTGCTGCTACTACCTTGCTGCTCTTGCAGGCTCCCTTATGCTTAGCTTCTCATTACTGGCAGTCTCTGTTGCTGAACTCAACATCAGCCTTATGATTTCTTCAATTACCTCATCCAGCTGCTCCAGTGGCTGGCTCTTTGTATGCAGTCTTCTCTGCTGCACTTCTGTCTCCTCAATGGGCAGATCTGCTCGATCTCCCATGTTGTCTTTATTTCCCTTTGTGGCACTGAGTGGCCACTCTACTGCAGCTTCCAGCTCTGTAGTCTCCTCACTGAACGGCTACTCAACTTCTTCTTGTGGTAGTTCTGCTACTGCCATTTCTCCTCCTGGCATACTTCCAACTTCTTCCATCTTCTCCCCAGGATGGTATGCTGCTCTATCTAATTCCAACTTAGCCTGTTGGATGTGCAAACTTTGCACCATCACCCTCCTTTCCAGGGCTTCCAATTCTTCACACAGGTCAGACAAATCCATGCTGTCTGCTTCCTCTTCTTCTTCTTCTTCTGCAACTTCCAGTACTGCAGTGATTTCCTGTCTAGCTTCCTGGATGAAAATTTTGAGCCATTCTGTTGAATGCTCATCTTCTGCTTCTTGGGAAAACGTCAATGTCTGCTCCATTTCTTCCTCCATGACAATTTCTGCTGGCTATCCTCCTGTTGTTGTTGCATCTGCAACACATGCTCTGGCCTCAACTGAACTGCTTAGTAGGAACACCTCTATTCCTCCAATGATCAGAATTCTCTTCTGATTCTCTCTTGTCAGCACTCCTTGTTGATCTGAACTCTCCTCTGAGTTCATGAGACTTTCAGACAGTCTCATCTCTTTCCCCTTTCCCACCTGGCAATTTGGGAATTTTTTGCTTCCCACCTGGTAGTCTATGAGATTGTTTGATCCCATCTCATTTCCCACTTGGAAATATGAACTTTCACCACTTCTCCCCTAGCAGTACACGAGACCTTCCACTGAACTCTTTCCATTTCCCACCTGGCAACTTGAAAGTTCACCTCTTCCCACCTGACAGTTTATGAGATCCTCTGTTAATCTCATACCATTTCCCTCCTGGCATTATGAATTTCCATGGTTGTCCTCCTGACAGTCTATGAGATCCTCCAATGATCTCATTTCATTGCCCACCTGGCAATTTGAAAATTCATCCCTGCCCTCCTAGCAGTTTATGAGATCTGAAACTGATCACTCTTCCTCATCACTGAGGGTTTCTCCAACTTCTTGCTCATATATGCAAACCAACTTTGTGTCACTGAGGCTTTCAACATACCTTAGCCACTTCCTCAACTCTTGTTGTTGTTTCCTGGACAACAACTTTTGAAAAGGCCATTTGGCTTTCCTGTTCAGAGGCCATTCGTACCTCCAGTGCACTTTTGCCTCCTGTTGCATCTTCAATGTCAGCTATTCCATTCTCACTCTTATCTCAGTGAGTTCCTTGTCAATCTCTGCTTTACTCATCTATTGGTGGTCTCTTCTTCCACCACGCTCATGGCCTTCAGTATCCATTTCCATCTTTCACCTACCCTCCTTGTAAGAATATGGATCACTCTACATCTGAGAGCATCTCCATGTCCTCCTACAACTCGCCTGCCTATCTATTGACTGTTGCACACCTACAAACAATCACCACAGAGTGTTAACACCCTGTTTCTTTCACCTGCTGTATACAGATGAATCTCTGCTTCTGATTCCACTTGATGTTACTAGAATTTCTCCCACCATCTCTCCTTTGTATGTGAACAAAGTAACGGTCTCCTCTTTCTCTTTTTTCTGAAATCTACAGACAAAAATCTTCTCTGATACCACTTGATGGTATCAGACTATATCCCTTCACAGTCCTCCTCTTGTCTGTGATATGCAAACAAAAAATCTGTTGGCTTTGATACCACTTTATGGTGTGTATCAAAGTATTTTCTTTATCTACTCTGCCTCCCTCTGCCTACATTATACAGACAAAAAGTGGCTCTGATACCACTTGATGCAAACCGCCTACCTCAGCAAGGTCCAATGACCTCCCAGTCTCTAGATCACTCTCTTCCCTGAGCCGAAATGGCTCTTTGGGATCCTGCTGGAACCCTTTGAATGAATCCACAGGTCCCTTTGTCCTTTGGCACAGGTCTTGAGAAAATCTATGCGCGTGCCCCCTTTTTGGTGCTCTTCTCTGTTTTGAACCAACACACACTTTTCGCATTTCGGGACTCCTGCATGCGAGCTCTCCCAGGCTCCTTGTCTTTCGAATTGTCGAAACCCAAAAAAGGGCTGAGTTCTTGGCTCCTCCCTTAACCTCTCTCCATGTGACCACTTCATCGTGACCATGCGCTAATGCCAAAAGGCGCTTTTCGTGGTTCGGGACTTCGATGTTCAAGAGTCCCGTCCTTCCCCAAATCAGATCTGACGATCTTGTGTCCTCTTCGATCGACGACCACAATCGTTTCTTGATTTCATGAGTAAGAAATCCACACCTATTGATTCCTAGCCTCTCGAACACCCGAGTCCTGAAATGATGAAAAGGGCTTAACAGGATTTCATGATTCGGGGAATCACGATGCAAGCGTTCCCCCTGTTCTCTATCTTTCAAATCCCCGATTCACGAAATGCCAAAATACGTCAAAGAGCTACTGACTTTCTTGATTCGGGGAATCACGATGCAAGCATTCCCCCTCTTCTCTGTCTTTCAAATCCCCGGTTCACGAAATGCCGAAATATCTTCCTCTGAGAGACCAACGACCGAGGCCCTTCTGGAACTGACGACCATGATCTAACTGGATCGACGGTTCGAAATCTTTCGGGCCTTTTCCTGAAACCTCGACCGCTCACCACGTGTCCTCCTTGATGGATGGTCCTGGTCCTTTCACAAATTCTCCTTTCGTGATTTTTGAGACTCTTCACTCTCGATATCCCGATGTCTGAATCCCCAAAATGTGGGTCTCTTGACATGCATCCTTTGAAATGGATGGTCCCGATGCTTTCGGGACTTGATGAGTCCTCTCCCTTCTGCTGTTACAAGGCTTAAACCTTGCACACCTTCTTCCAGATCCGAAGGTTATCGAATCTTGGTGCTAGATCCGATGGCTTCGATCTTTTCGGGGTTCCACTAGTCGAGAGTCCCACACTATTGGCCCTTGTACTCCCGGTTGTCGAAATGTTGAAATGCCGAAAGCTCGAGGCGCTTGATCAATGACTCACAATGCCCTCCAGATCTACGGTCAGATCTCTTCCCCATCACTGACCTCCTTGTAACTCCACTTGATCCAAAAACTTGCGGTATTTCACGACTCTCCTTGAGAGTTCTCCACTGTCCGTTCAGATCTTCAAGATCTCCTCTCCTGGATCTACACAGTGTTAAAGTATGTGCTCCTACCTCAAATCGGATGGTCCGTGGGATTCTCCACCGTGATCCAATGCTCGATGGTGTTCTTCCTCTCGAGCTTTTACTCGCTTCAGACTTAGAAGATTTTCTAAGTCTCGAAGGTCTCGAACTTCGACTCTTCCTCTTGCGAGCCTGGTTCCTTTAGGTCTCGTCTACATTATAGAGACGTTGTGCCTTCTGAGCTTCTTCCTCTCAGATATTTACTCCTGCGCACACTTTGTGTTCAAGGATCTCGAATAACTCAGATTCAAGAAGTTTTCTAAAAAGAAAACTCCTTACGCCCACCTGGCGTTCTCCTGCTCGATGCACACCTTGCAGATCCTACAGAGTATTCAACAACCCTGTGAGTGTCTTCTCCTTGACACTTCTCTTTTCTCAGAACTCGAAATAGAGTTCCTTCCTGTGCACTCCTTGCACCTCTGCTGATGAATATTCAACGCTATCCCTCTTGAGCTTTCCTGAGGTTGTCTCACCTCTGTCAATGCACACCTTGCGGACTATGTGCACTCCTTGCACTCGAAAACTCCAAGACTGGACAAAATGGAAACTTCTGGAATACTTCACCAGTTATGCATTTAAACATGAAATGCATAAAAACATGTAAACATCAAACGCACATTATGTAGGAAAAACTGCTTTTCTATTAATCTATATGTCTATACAAATGTTTACAAAGACTTGATTGTAACAAGTCTCAGCTCTTTCTCGAGACATCTCTGCTCTGGTCTCCCCTCCTAACTCTCTACTCTAATTTCTTAATTACAAAATGAGGGCTCCCATGAGCTTATCCTCAACCACCGTCTCTGAGCTATCTCTATCACAGAGTGGCTCCTACGACTACATTACATAAATGGATGCCCAGTCCTAACTACGTCCCAGGCTTGCTGTAGGCAACCGTTAAAGGAAACCTCAACCACTACCTGTACAAAGGCGTGGTCTGACATTAAAATCCTTACGAGATTTATTGAAATTTCAAATTTCAAAATTGAGAGGGCTGTGCCTCTCCCTTTCTCCATTAAATCAATGCTGGATGTGCTGGCTGGCTAGCACGCTGCTGACATGGAGCGATGCTCCTGCATCAGTTTCTTTGTCCACTTTGAAACCCGAGAGATGTGCATGTTCTCCCTTTTCAGGGAATGGTCACCCGACTCATTCCTTTGGTCATGAGGAGTTATACACCTATACTAGGTTTAACCCTTCATGAAATCAATAATCATTACTAACACGGATCCTCTCCATCCGTTCACATTGTTATTTTAGTTTAAATATGAGTGTTCTTCAACATAATCCCATTCCCGTAGGATCGACTATCATTTCCCAATAAATGCTAGGCTTCCTTTGTCACAGACTAACATGATTCAATATCGTTGGGTAAAATCCCAACTGTATTTTAGATCTGCATCCTTCTACTCAAGGAACTTATGCAGATGATTTATGTTTGGAAGTAACATTCTCCATAGGCCCATCTTTAGCCTTGTGAACTAAATCTTATGACTGTACAATAGTACGTACAATTGCACAGTGAAGTCAACTTCTTTATTTGGGGACATTAGCAACATACAATGCCAATATCCAAAACATCTATCAACAATAAAGAATCTCATTCCCCTCTTTAGTAGAGGTTTTCTATGCCTCTTAGGAATGCGGTAAGATAGGGTGTTACCCCTTAAATTCCTCCAAAAATATTTTCATACGAATCGTGCATGAGCCCAAGCAGGACAAGTGTTGTAACCATGCTCTGATACAACTTTGTAACACACCCACGACACGGCATAAACATTTCGTTCTCCTTAAAATAATCAAATCCTCCATCCATGGTCTCTAATTTGGAAATCAGGGCCTAGCCCCTTTTTCTTCGGTGACCATCACATATGACCACAAACTATGACTAAACGCCAAGGCGACAGGCACCTATTCCGGTGCTTTGGAACTTTGGGCTTCATGATTTTTTGATTCATGACACACCAATTCCTCCGAAATCTGAAGTGGCGAAGTTCCAAACTGGCGTGAAGGGATCAACGGTCCCTACTCTCCCTCAATATCAACAACCCTCAACTACTTTCGGCCTCTGGGCTTCGGCAGAATTCGAAGCACCTCCTCGAAAAACCTCTAGAGTACTAATCCTCTGAAGTGCACCACCTGATGCCGTGTGTCCTAGGGGATTTTGACACCCCTGATTCACTTCGAGACTTCGACATTTGAGAGTCCCGAATGCACACACCCTTTTCTCCCGAAGTACTTCGTACCCAGATTTCTAGATCAAGCACCACGCATCTGTTTTAAATCAATGGCTCAGGTTTTTTTTTAGGACTTCGACATTAGGGAGTTCTAAGCATTCCAACACTCTATTATCTCGAAGTAATTTCTTCTGGAGTCAAGGGTCATGTGCCACGCATCCTTCTCATTTGATGGTGGGGATCCACTTCGGGAGACCCTCTGCTTTGCATTTCTTTCTCCTCGATTCTGAAGTATGTGATATATTAACGTGTGCCTCTCATAGATCGATGGCTATGAATCACTTCATCTATTCAGACTTCGAGAGTTTCAACCTCTCCACACTTGCTTCTTCCTCGAAATTAGCTATCTTCCGAAGTGGAAGATCTGCTGACACATGTCCTCAGCTGTCGGACGACTCAGATGAAATCCGAATGTCTAGTCTTCGGGAGTTCTTGTCCAACACATCCCCTTTTCTCCCAGAGTGACTTCCTCCGAAATGGAATATCTTCTGCCATGCGTCCCTTCCAACGGATGGCTGGGATGACTTTGGGACTTTGACCTTCGATAATCCTTGTGACTTCACACTTCGGTCCTCCTGGAGTGACTTCTATCTGGAGTGCAGTATCTAACGACACCTGTCTCTTTGGCTTGGACGACTCATATATACTTTGGCTCTTCGGGAGTTTCATTATGCAAGATTCTCTTTTCTCCCAGAATCAATCAACCCCGGGCTAACCACAGCCTAGATCTAACGGTCCTGGTCATTCCAGGTCGACCCCCAGATCGACGGTTTGTAACCTCCCTCAGGGTATCACTATTATGCCATGTGTGGCCCTACCACCACTAGACCTGTGGATCCCCACATACTCTCGATGTGATACCCACATTCCCTCAATCAAATGGTCGAGAGGGGGCCTGAGGGATCCCTAGATCCACGGTCCACGTTACTTCACTACTTTGTTCTTCGGGAGTTTTGGCATTACTAAACCTCTATTCTCCTGAAGCGGTCAATGCCAGGCTGACTACGTCATAGATCTGACGGTCATGTTGGCTCCCAGGAATCCTCAGATCTAAGGCCAAGAGTTAACTTTGGGACTTTGGGACTTCATGGATTTTACCTCCCTTACGACAAACTCGCTTAATTCGTTGAACTCGCAAAGTTCGAAGGAATCAAGGGGTTAACTCCCGTGCTCTTCCCCGTATCCAACGGTCACAACAAACCTTGGCCCTTCCCGAATAGATATCGTTCGTTTGTCTTCCAAACAAAGGAACCTTCCCTTTCTATACTTCAATCCCGTTATTCTTCCTGAGCTTTGTTAGCTCTTAAAGGATTAAGAGCTTTGCGCTCTTTCTCCTGATGTTAACACTTAGAAGGGTCTTCCGCGCACCCCTTGTGTTCATTCATCAACTCTAGAACTTAAGAGGTTCTCGGTCTCTACCCGCCTCGCAGAGAGCCTGTGCATACATGCACTACCTATTATGATCTTAAGAGACTTTGTCCTCTTGGATACTTAGGGAAAATGGGAGCGTCGATGTGCACCCATGAAAACTGTGCCTAAGGTCGACGAACTCACATTCCTCTTATTCTAACTTAATCCACCACAGGGCTCGGGAAGTTACATGTATAAATCAGACAATTCCATACTTGCTTAAATACACAATTTAAACAAGAATAAAGAGATACAGTATAACCATTAAGCAAACATGCACATCCATGGGTCATTCACAATATATCCAATTTTATTACATAGTTACAACTGAATTTCACAGGGTATGTAAATACTTATCTATTATAGGTTGCATCCAACTAACTGACTGTGGGTGTGTGCATTTCCAACCAACCATAGGCTCAGAGGCATTCATTCTTAGCACTCTGGCCACCCCTATTCCAAGCCATGATATCACTAGGGAACTATGCCATCTCTCAGAGACCTTCTTTCTGTCACAGTATCCCTGTGAGATTTATCAGATTCTTCTTCAACATCAAGATCGTGTTCGTGTCCTTCAGGTTATGTTCTCTACACTTCCTTTTGGTTCATGCATCTCCCTTACGAGCTTTCACTCTCCTCCCATATCTTCTCTTGTTGTTCGTGTGTATGTATCTTACCTTCCTTATTTAGGAAGGTTTTCGACCTATCTTGTTCCTTCTGTCATAAGGAAGCTCGGGTTTGCAGGTCTATGTGGTACTTCACGCTGACAACCCATGTTTCCATTCATGGGGGTGGTTGATTATTCAACCACTAGTCCTTTCCTTCATTAATTGATTCTTTCCCTAGAGATATCATGGATTGTACTTCAAGGCTTCAACCCCCCAACAATCAGTTATGGGAAATTTAAGAATAATACATTTACATCGTCCACATGCCTTAGCATGGTAATCCTTTTTTATGATTAATTACAAGCTGGGGGGAACAGGGGTGTTACACAATTGTACTACATAAATAAAAATATGGATTTGGAAGGTATGGCACCCAAATTGGAATATGAAATTGGAGTATCGATTCTAGTAGAAAGAGAAAATGAACTAGATTATTATTTTACTCAAGGGGAAGATACCGTGTTAGTTGTAATGGAATATTGTTGTCTAGAACATGAATTCCCCATTGGTGAATCAAAAGAAACTATAACAAAAATAAATTTATTCCATTTCCCTCTTCTCAAGGAAAAGAAATTGGTGGAATATGAAAATCATCCTCCCTTAGTTATTTTTGGGTATTTACCCTCGAATTTGGTCTCTGAACTTGATACAAAATTAAGATGCCAATTCATTGAGGTATCAAGTTGGCTTCCCACTTAAAGATATGGAATTCTTCCATCATTGGATGACATAGTTTATGTTTGTGGATTTAACCCATTTCTGGGTCGTATAACAACAACTTTGATAGGATGAAAAAATTGTGAATCACTTGTAGCTCCTTTTCCTATTGGTCCTGAAAGAACACGTGATTGGATCAAAATTATTGTATTGTATTTGGTACTGAGACCCAAAGTGTAGAAGAAAGAGAGGAACATACATGGGAGAGTTTAAAAGAATATCTTGATTTGGTACGTGTAAAATGTGTCTTTTTCATTGATCTATAAACTGTCATGGATATTCCATTGGAATATTTCATCACTATAGATATTATAATAATCTAAAATCTTAGATTACACAATTTTTTTCCTTAGATCCCATATTAATTATTATTAACTTATTGCTCGGATTTATGAAAATAATTGCAATATGAAATTGAAAGAAGAAGCAAATGTACACACCATCCACACAATGAACATAATATGTATCTTGGGAACCTATAATGTGAGAAAATCCATATAGAAGGTGAGACCTATGCTCTACTCTCTTTTCTTTAGTTATGATATGCAAATACAAAGAAAGGGGGACTCACTATGGAGTTTCCTATGACACTGTGGCTTGAATGGATGCTATAAAATATTCTTCCTCCTCTGTTATGCTCTCAAATCCCACTCCTATATGTTATTCTTAACTATATAACAAGTACAATGCTAAAGAATGGAACCCCTTCTCTTCCTAGTGGCTCAATATTTAACATAGTCTGATATTCGTCTAGGGTTAGGGTTTTTGCATCCTAAACCCTCAATTAGTGATAATATTTTGGAACTTCTAGAATATTACTGAAAGTACACATATGGACAGCCCCACATGTGTGGTAATGGGGGCTGACATGACATCCACTCGTACCATGGTGGTCAACAAGGTAGGTCATGAACTTGTGGGAGACATAACTTCTGCATACAAGTTCTGATTGAGGTGATTTTTACACCATTGGAAAATATCATTCTTTATAACAGTTTCAAGGAGTTAGGAGCTATGATCACAAATTTTTTACCCCCAAAAATGTTGTTTGATGCCTAAAAATGGCTCTAGAAGGTTTCAGACCCCAAATCTCCAAATCGGGAGTTGCCTCTAAAATGGCCCTACAAGCCAATTCCTCCAATTTTCCACCCAAAAAGTACCAAGATAGATGATACATTATATAATGATCCATTTCAGATCATTCATGGGAGATAATCTCCTAGAAATATCTCTAACAAGATTCTTAATCATATGTGGTATGACTGTTTATGAAATTGGTATTCCATATATGGATAAATGGTATCAAGCTATTGAATTAACACTTTTACAAGATATATTTATAATAATGTGTATATTGATACCACAAATTATGGATAAACCATACAATTCAAATAATATACAATGTATGCATGAGCTACAACCAGACTTAATCATCACTAGAATGGCTCATGCTAACCTGTTAGGGGTGAGAGGCATTGAAACTGATTGTTCAGTTGAATTTACTTTTTCCTAAATTCATGTATTTTCCAATGCAAGTGATGTACTGGAATTGGTTACCCGCCCCATATGACATAAATAAAATTTAGATAGCTTGGATCTAAGCACCCTGGTCATAAAGAACAATGAGTTCTATACCAGTTTTCCTACTCCTAGATAAGATAATATGGAATATCTGTATTAATAGTGTACACATATATCCAGATGTTATGTTATATACCTATTCTAAATCGATTTTTTATATGTTAGATATTGGATTCTATTCCGTTAAATTGAATTTCTGGTTGTGTTAGCACTCTGTAATTTTCCCAAGGCTGTGGAGGCAGTCACAGAGGCAACATCAAAACCGCTTCGAGTCAAATATCTAACCCTCTGAGACTCAGAGAGGGATCTCTCTGTCAAATTTAGATTTGTTTTAAATAGGATATTAGGCTAGTTATCTTTAGCTGCTCCTTTTCTTTGTTTTTTACCTTTGACCTTTTGATCAACAAGTTGGTCTCCACATCAACTGCAATGTTCTGCATTTCTTCGAGAGTTGCAGTGTTCCTTTCTCTTAATTGGAATGCCATCTCAGGATCGAAGGCATCTGGGAAGTGCAAGTGGGATGATCCTGGGGGTGGTCTTATATCAACATGCATTGCATGATATACCTTATTGAACCTTGTTGAAAACTGTTGTACTGTTTCCCCTGGCTGTCTTTTCAAATGGTCATACTCTTCTAGGATGAGAAATACATTTCTCATGATCACCCATCGATCTAAGAAAACTTGCACAAACTGATGGAAATTGTTAATGCTCGCAGCTGGGAGATCTCTAAACCAGTTCTTGACTTTACCTCCCAATGATAGGGAAAACATTCTGATGTAGACATCATCATCTTCTACCTCAAAGAGATCAAGAAAATCCTAAAGGTTTTGAATATGATTTTCAGCAGTAATATTGGCATTCTCTCCATCAAACCTGGGTAGATTATTCGTGTAATTTGCAGGGAAGTCATGGAGGATAGGAGGCAAATCTAGGGGCTTGTATCTGTCTAGTATTTTGGCATGTACAGGAGGTGAAGCAAGAGGCTTACAACCATCCATAGATTTAGAAAAAGTAGGAGATAAAGAAGGAGGCTTGTGTCTCATTAGGACTTCTACAGATGCATATGGGATGTGCACAGGTGTATGAGTATGTACATAATCTACAATTGGGGATCTGGTCTCTTGAGGCTCCTCAATTTGTAGATGATCAATGTAATCTTCAAAAATATACTTTTGATTAGGCTTAGAAAAATACAAAACATAATTGTAGATAAAACCAACGATGTCTTGAATGCAATTTGAGCTTGAGTACTTGGTCTTTCTAGGCTGCTTGGCCATGCTTTAGGTTCTTCCTCTAGTGGAGTCTTTGAGTTGGCACTGTCTGGAGCTAATTTGGAGTTGCCAGGTGAATGATCTCATCCTTCTTGTGTCTGGTCACTGTCCACCATCAGTGATCAGATCTAGAGCTTTGAAGTGTACTATTGGGGAAGTTCCCTAGTATGGTCACCAATCTGTAATTTGCCCAAGGTTGTGGAGGCAGTCACAGAGGCAACATCAAAACCACTTCGAGTCAGGGATCTAGCCCTCCGAGACTCAGAGAGGGATCTCTCTGTCAAATTTAGATTTGTTTGAAATAGGATATTAGGCTAGTTATGCAGAATAGGGTTTGGATTTTTAATTGGTAGGGGCAGAGAAAAGGAACCATGGGCAATGGAGTCGCAATCTGAAGCTCAATCAAAAACAAGTTCTACAGACAGCCTTACAGGGAAAGGTAGGCACTCTTGGTGGATTCTTTGAATTTGATTTTGGATTTAGAGGAGAAATATGAGAGGACCAGGCAATGACAGGGCAATCAAGAATCCTGAAATTAACCTTTGAGGAGAAAACATTGACAATTATGTCAAAGCCA
Source organism: Picea engelmannii (assembly GCA_009831015.1). Classification (NCBI taxonomy): domain Eukaryota; kingdom Viridiplantae; phylum Streptophyta; class Pinopsida; order Pinales; family Pinaceae; genus Picea; species Picea engelmannii. Next base: position 406,078 of record ML794297.1, read on the forward strand.
GAAACATAGTGTATGTCTCAACAAATTTTGTTCTTCGAACTTCTTTGCATAATTCAGAGTATGAATAACTTAAGAAATACAATGGAAACAAATTACAGTGAATGAGGAAAAGATCACCACAAAAAAGGACACATGAATCCTGTAACTGCTGTGACTGTATTATTGAATTGATGAAAATACATAAAGCTCAGTGAGCTGTTTTACAAAAACTCAATCATGGTCCCCTGACTGATCAACCTTATTACATTAAAATCATATGAATAAATAGGATAGACCTCCCCATAAGTTTTGGAAATCGTATTCAACCGCCTTGGCCAAAAATAGCCACAAATCCCCAAAAATCTAGAACTGTCCGCCATGAAAGACGGGCCTAATTTATGCAAAAAAGGGGTCCGAACAGACATATTTTTCTCTTCAACGCTAACACATGGGAAAAAAATGAAAGCGTTTATTGTATATGGTCATGTTCTAGACAAAAACCTCCTTCGGTTTCTCCAAATTCGCCTCCAGCTCGCCATAACAGCTCCCATAAAATCAAGACTGTAACAGAAAAATGAAAAACTAGAAAAAAGGGCACCGAATATGGCTTCTAGTCTCCCCGCTCGTGGCACCTGTGAAAAACATGAGAGAGGTTTTTTTTCCTCATCCCGTTATGGAGAAAAAACTCTCTTGGTTTCTTAAAATTCTCTTTCATTCGCCCCGGATCGGTTTCGGAAGAAGACATACTGAATAGGCAAAAATGGGCAATTTTTTGAAAAAATTGGTGAAAGTGATTTTTTTTTCAGGAAGGTGGTATTCCGGACCCCCCTTGAGGT
>ML794297.1:428214-442946 GCA_009831015.1 Picea engelmannii
TTGCCAACCATTCGAACTCCAACTCATCCTTCTAGAAGATTCCTTCTAGAAGGATCGAGAACTTATCGTTTTCTCCATTAAGAATCATTTCCGCACCCTGACCTTTAACACAGTGCGGAAGGTCCGCAGTCAGACTTAATGCAGCCTGCGGAAACAAAGTACTTCCGCAAGGCAATATATGTACAGCCTGCGTACTGTCTCCAAAAGAGTGATTTTGAGAAACTGACAAGTGTAACTTTCTTCATGAAAATGATCTTAAAGAAGAGCTAGATCTTCTATCACCATGTCATTATCATGTCATCATCTTGATAACCAAAAATGAGGATAACAAAGGGTAAAACCTTATTCGAAATGGTCGGATCTACACCATCACTTAACTATGTGTGTAAATATTATCTAGACATAGGAGATCAAATATTGTCCCAAAAGAGTTTCTAGATCAAGAATTATTCAGTTTTCTCTATGATCTTTATCTAAATCCCATTGGTGGTGGAGGATAAAAAAAAAGAATCAGAAAAATTTACTTTGGTCTATGAGGATTTAAAATCAATAATTTGTCCACAATTCATTGTAAATTTGATTATTTATTTTTATTAATATTTTTATTCATTATTTATCTTCCTTATTTATCCTCGGTCTTTTATTCTTCCCCTCCCTATTGTAATGGCCAAAATTGAGGAAACTATAACTTTTGAATTTGAAATGGGTAATTATCATACTTTTTGTCCTATTGGCTGTGTATCATGGTTTATCAAAATATTGAAGACGATTTATTTTTGGTAGTGGGTATAAAAACATGTGGTTATTTTTTGCAAAATTCACTTGGAATTATGATTTTTGCAAAACCCCACTATTCAATAGAAGAATTAGAAGGAGATATCTTGGCCCATTTAAATGATTATGAGAAATAAAAAATGCTTTATATTCAAATAAGAAAAGATAGAGACTAGAACATCATCATATGGATAGGCACTTGTACTAAAATAATAAAAATGGATTTGGAAGGTATGGCACCCAAATTGGAATATGAAATTGGAGTACTGATTCTAGTAGAAAGAGCAAATGAACTAGATTATTCTTTTACGCAGGGGGAAGATACTGTGTTAGTTGTATTGGCACATTTTTGTCTAGAATATGAATTTCCAATTGGTGAATCAAAATAAACTATAGAAAAAAAAAAATTATTGCCTTTTCCTCTTCTCAAGGAAAATAAATTGGTGGAATATGAAAATCATGCTCCCTTAGTTATTTTTGGATATTTACCCTCGAATTTGCTCTCTGAACTTGATACAAAATTAAGATTCCAATTCATAAAGGTATCAAGTTGGCTTCCACTTAAATATATGTAATTATTCCATCATTGGGTAAAATAGTTTATGTTTGTGGCGTTAACCCATTTCTGGGTCGTACAACAACAACTTTGATAAGATGAAAAAAGTGTGAATGACTCATAGCTCCTTTTCCAATTGGTCCTGAGAGAACAAATGCTTGGATCAAAAAGATTTTTCTTATATTTGGTATTGAGACCCAGAGTCTGGAACAAAGAGAGGAACACACATGGGAGAGTTTAAAATAACATCTTGATTCAGTATTTGGAAAATGTGTATTTTCCATTGATCTATAAAATGTCATGGGTATTCCATTGGAAAAGTTCATCACAACATATATTATAATAATATAAAATCTTATATTATGCAATTTTTTTTCCCTTAGATCCCATATTAATTATTATTAACTTATTGCTCATATTTATGAAAATAGTTGCAATACGAAAATGAAAGAAGAAGAAAATGTACACACCATCCACATAATGAACACAAGATGTATTCTGAGAAACCTGTAATGTGAGAAAACCCATATAGAAGGTGAGGCCTATGCTCTACTCTCTTTTCTTTAGTTATGGTATGCACACACAAAGAAATGGGAACTCACTATGGAGTTTCCTATGACACCGTGGCTTGAATGGATGCTATAGAATATTCTTCCTCCTCTGTTATTCTCTCAAATCCCACTCCTAGATGTTATGCTTAACTATGTAACAAGTACAATGCTAAAGAATGGAACCCCTTCTCTTCCTAGCGTCTCGATATTTAACATAGCATGATAGTCATCTAGGGTTAGGGTTTTTGCATCCTTAACCCTCAATTAGTGATAAGGTTTTGGACCTTCTAGAATATTATTGAAAGTACACATATGGCTAGCCCCACCTGTGTGAGTAATGGGGGCTGACATGGAATCCACTTGTACCATGGTGGTCAATAATGTAGGTCAACTCGTGGGAGACATAACATCTGCATACAAGCTCTGATTGAGGTGATTTTTGCACCATTGGAAAGATATCCGTGATTATAATAGTTTCAAGGAGTTGGGATCTATAATCACAACGTTTTGACCCCCAAAAATGTTGTTTGATGCCTAAAAATGGCTCTAGAAGGTTTTAGAACCAAAATCTCCAAATTGAGAGTTTCCTCTAAAATGGCGCTACAAGCCAATTCCTCCAATTTTTCCACCCAAAAAGTACCAAGATAGATGAGAAATCATATAATGATCCATTTTAGATCATTCATGGGAGACAATCTCCAAGAAATATCTCTAGCAAGATTCTTAATCATATGTGGTATGACTGTTTATGAAATCGGTTTCCCATATATGGATAAATGATATCAAGCTATTGAATTAGCCCTTTTACAAGATGAATGTACATATTAAAATTTTGGTATGCTCGTTTAACCATATACAATGTCACATCATTTTCACCCAGCCATAGGCACTTACACATGTCATCCCCAAGCACAATAGCCTTTTCTTAGATATAATGATTCTGACAAGTCCACTCTAGAACCAACAGATAAACCCTAACCAGAAATACCATTGTTGCAGTAGAAACACAATACCAAGAGAATGTACCTCTACTAAAGTAAGTGTACCTTTACCAAGATAAGTGTACAAGAGAGATACTAGAAAGACTGAGAATACTCCACGACAATAGATGCACTACTCTCTTCAGAGTTGCGCCTTCTTCTATTGCAACCAATGCTCCTTAAAATTGCACACTAACTAAGTGAGTGAGTATTTTCAAATGAACTAGGGCACCTCCTTATTTATACTAGCCCATCCAAGTGACTTTTCTAGGTGGGGTCAAATTCTCTTTCTGGGGCCTTATATTTCTTTATTATTATTCTCCTTGGGCCGACTTCACTTCTAGGGTAATTATACATCTGTTTAATGATTCTCTTGCTTCTGGAATATTCTACTCTAATCACAAAGGTTATACTACAGGTTAATACCTTCAACATATACCAAAACATCAACACTCCCTCTTAGCTAGGGAGGTATTAACTAAGATGTTCTTCATGTAATGGTCTCAATCACATCCATCCATCTCATATGGCATGGGAAAGACTCACATGGTCTTGAAGACCAGTCTACAGGTAGCATCACCATAGCCACACATTCTATCTCATGATTAAAACAGATCATGCCACAAGTATCACCATCATATCCAAACAGGCTCTGTCATAGTCACACATAGATTATCTGATGAATTGATACATCACAGTCACCATAATAGCCATATACTGGCAATGCCATAGTCACACATAGAATATTTGATTTTAATGTCACAATAATGAATCTGGTGCCTCATCAACATATGTAACATCTTTCTAGTGGGCACAAACTCATCGTCCTCTCAGACATTATGTCATTACTTGAATTCATCTAGCTCACTAAAATCTAGGCAACTAGTCAGTTCACACAGAACTGTGCTACTACCCAATCCTTACAGAGTTTGGGAAACTATTCAGTTTGATCCAGGTCACACACATAACTGTGCTAATACCCAATTCTTACAGAATCTGGGAAACTATTCATTTTGAGCTAGTTCACACACATAACTGTGCTACTAACCAATCCTTACAAAGTCTGGGAAAATATCAAATTTGACCTAGTTCACACACATAACTATGTTAATACCCAATCCTTGCGGAGTCTAGGAAACTATCAAATCTATCCAGCTCACACATAATCTGGACAACTAGCCCATACAAAACTAGGAAACTCACAAGCTCACACAGAATCTGGCATCTAGTTCATACAGAACTAGGAAACTCGCCAACTCACACATAATCTGGAATCTATCCCTAAGGCTAGTCCATATGGTTGGAACAATAGGAAAATGGTCCACAGTGACCAAGAATCTAATCACAAGGATTAGGTGATGTAGTGTGCACACACTACCCATCTAACCCAAGTCTAGGAAACACCTCCAACCACACAAGTTGGCCCTCTAGCTTGAAAAGTTGAGAAAATTGCTAGCCACGAAGGCTCGACATCTGTTGAACTTGTGCGAGGTCAAGCTGACTAGTGCCATAGTCAATAACATGCCCATGAATGACTACCCACTACTACTGCTGACCATGGAGTCTTCAAACTTTACCCTTGACAGAGGTTTGGTCAACACATCTGCTATCTGCTCATCTGTGCCAATATATTGGAGATTCACAACTCCCTTTTACACCACATATCAAATATAATGGTACTTGATCTTGATGTGCTTAGACTTGTCATGAAACATCGGGTTATCATAAAAATTTATACAACTCTAGTTGTCATAGAAAATACAAGTCACCTCCAACTCGAGATCAAACAACCCTGCAAGTAACTTTCGAATACACACATATTCACAACTAGATGAACATGTTGCTATATAATATGTCTTAGCCTTACTGAGTGCCACACTAGTCTACTTCCTGTCGAGCCAAGAAATCATAGTTGACCCCAAAATGAAGCAACATCCGGATGTACTCGTCTGATCTGTGACACTACTGGTCCAATCTGAATCAACATAGCCTTACAGTCTTATCTTATGATCTGAAACATATTAGAGTCCAAAGTCTATTGTACCCTTCAGGTACCTTAAAACGTGGTTTTCCACAATCAAGTGAACACATCTTGGTTCAACCATATACTAACTCAAAGTGTTCAACAAAAATCATATATCTGGCCTAATATTCATCAAATACATCAACGAACGAATCATTTGTCTATCACGTATCTTGAATCCTTATGGCTACTCCATGTACGCTTCCTCTTCCACTACACCATTCAGAAAATATGTCTTCACATCCATATAATGTATCTTCCATTTAATTACTGCAACTATCGCAAGTGTAGTTCTAATCGAAGTGTATCTCGCCACAGGAGAAAATTTTCCTCATAATATATTCCTTCTTTCTAGGATAACCCATGAGCCATGAATCTTGCCTTGTACTTCTCGATACTTACATCTGCTGAATGTTTCATCTTGTATACCCATTTGGAGCTCAAAACTGATTTCTCTTTCGGTCTCAGAACCACATCCCAAACATCATTATTAATGATGGACTGGTATTCCTCAATCATGACATCCTTCCATACTTTGTTCTCTGCAGCCTCATCATAACAGGTAGGATCAATATCAATGATATCACATAGATGGAATATGGTATAGGTTTCTTTCTTTCTCTGAAAGATCCATCTTGGGCACCATACTTCTCAACATCCTAAATAATTTCATGAGCCCAAGCTGGTCTTCTTTTCTTTGTATTTGTTTATGCATGTCTTTGTGGTTCTTCCATGCCATGGTCTTCTGGACCATGCTCTACTGTCACAACATCATTACCTTCATCTGTATCTACAACTCTAGGTGCTTTAGTCTCCTCATAATGTATCTCATCTGTATGATGTTGACTCGATCTATTGAAGGCTGCATCCTCATCGAAGGTAACATATCTGCTAATCTTGATTTTTCTATAACCAGAGATGTAGACTCTATATGCCTTCGATGTCTCACTATATCTGACAAATATATCCTCCTTTCATGAAGGATCCAACTTCTATCTCTTATCCTTTATTACATGGATGTGTACAACCTTATGTTTGGATAGTCTGCTCCAAGTCTCAGTTAGATACCATCTAAATTGTTTCCTTCTGCAACTGTCATTATATCTCCCTCTCAGAGCTATTACTTGTGACCTGCCCAAAACAAGAAACACGAACAACATTTCCATGGTAACCTCTATGGAGTTTACAAGATAACCTACTTGGAACAAATTCAACAACCAAGAACATATCCTAAAGGAGATCAATTTATCTTGTCAACAAGTGAATTATTAATATGAGCATTTATTGGAGTGTTATTCGTACCAATAATATTCAAGTGTTACTAAACTAGCAATAACAATATCAATAATAAAATTCTAAAGACTACTATTCTACTTACAATACTTACTTAAAATTCAACAATATAAAATATCAAACTTGATATGTAATATAAAATATCTTCCCATAGTATTTACTGCTTCCATTATAGTTCAGTTCTTTCTTTCTACTACCCCATTCTGCTGAGGATTGTAGGGAGTAGTGAGCCCCCTCTTAATCCAAAATTGTTTGCAAAATACTTTGAAGTCATCTGATGTAAACTCTCCTCCATTATCCACTATGTGAAGTGGATGTCATTGGTCCACACATGTATGAATGTATGATGTCCAAAACTCTTTTGGATTTTCTATCATTGATTGGGAATTGGCTCTTACTGATGGTCGGTCTGCTCCATGTCTCAAACTGGAGGCTATCTAATATGTTTCCTTCTTTAATTGTCACTGTATCTTTTTCTCAGAGTTGTCACTAGTGACCTTCTTTCGTGGTAACATTCCTGGAACACATACATATCCATGGTATCTGCCATGGAATTTGTAAGATAACTTGCCCGAGACAAGAGCAACAAGAGAAAAAGTATTTCCAATATAATAACATTTTCATAAGAACATATCTATGTGTTGACGGGCGAAATTGAACGCTCGTCAACTGGAGGAGTGAATCCAGTCCGAGGTTGTCTATTTAACCCAAGCCGTTTGGATTAATCCACTCCGACGGGTTTAGCGACTCCGTTGGTCGATCTAAGTCCTAAGAAAGTGAAAAAACAAAACTAAAGAAGATAAAATAACTTGATGAATAACACTTGCTAAAAACTATATACAGATCTAATATATATTTATAGTTTACTAACTAATATTTATAACCTAAGCCTACTTATTATATGTATAATATATACAAATGACTTCATTTCTAATATATATATAACATTTACAAAATGCAAATTTTAATCTAAATCTGCGAAAATCGAATATGGATTGGTTTATTAAAACATCAGCAAAGCTATCATTCAATCTTTTTGATTTATATTTTTTATAATGTTTATAAAAAAGAAATGAAATAACAAACTGTCTAATTGAAAACATAGATAACAAACAGTAGAATATGTTCAGACTGGAGGAAATTTCTGTATTAATTAAACTAATGAAATAAAACTAACAAACTGACCTGTAATCACATCCCATATTTGTCCTGTGTATATCATCCAATCTTGCTGTTTGATGAGGCAAACCCGCAACGGATCCTACAAATGCTTCTCGTAAACGTGAAGCAATAATGATTGAATCTGAATAATAGAACATATGAGAGATATAGTAACAACAATTTTATAATTTCACAAGTGGTCACATTGAGATAAATCCTGCTATGAAAACTTGTGTACAAATGTTCAACGAATGAAGAAGATAAATCTCTTCATCTCAAGTTTGAACAGAATAATTACTATATGTTAAATATGGGACATAAAACATGGATATCATATAAATTTTATTATATCAATCTGCAATAAACCATGATAGCTAAAGCAATCACAATCTAACTATAAATCGAAATAATCATAACTTGAATAAAAAAACACGATATAGAGAAGCTAAAGCTGTGCAAATATCATATTCTATTCAAGTCTGTAAATCAGAAATCCATAGTTTTTGCCCCAGGCAAATATGATTTCAAGTTTACAAAATGACATCATTATATAGGTTCCAGGAACAAAATGTTTCCTGTTGATAACATCCAATCTGTTCCAAAAAATGTGGGGGATGCAACCTCCCAGATTTTACTTGATATCAAAACTAACAGTCTAATCTGTTTGCTAAAAACATAAAGATAGTATGGCTGAGAGATGCCAACAATGCTTCAAATATCCTTAGAAATCATAGGTTCTTGAAAACAAATAAAAATAAAAGATTTTAGATGTATTTTCAGTTATCAAAACAAGTAATTCGAATTTTTCTAACTAGCTACAAAATCTCACGATTATGTAGCTAGTTATAATTATAATTAGAATCATATTTTATTCAATCAATCAAAACAAACTAAAAAGTAATCTGTGAAAAAAAATCGTGTATGCTAAATTGAGAAAGACAGAATCGTACTAAACTTTTAAAAGGATCATACCTCAAATTAAGGGATTCAAACTAATCAAACAATCTTTGAATTTACTATTGCAGTCGTTGCTTCCACGTTCTTAAAAACAACAGACCCTGTGGTTTTTTGGCGTTTGTCCTTTGCTTGAGTTATGGATTGGAGCCTACTGTTCTCGTTTGTCAACGAATCTATCTGGTCTTTCAAATACTTAAGCTGGGACTGTAGTAAAGGCACTGATAGCATTAACAGTTGGAGAATCGTCCACTTGACATGTAGGTTCTTCACAGAATCGAATGCCAGGAAATCTGGGTTAACCTTTAGATTGATCAAGGGTTCAAAGTAGGAGGCTGAGACACAAGGTCGGACGGGTGTGAGGGGTGCTGTGGGATGCTAAGGCACAGGCCTAGAGAGGTAACAAATGTTTCAACACTTGTAGATAGACCAAAACGCTCATTTTAGCCACAAAGAAAATCTGATATTTGACCTCAAAAGGACGAGCTATATCTCTGGAATGACCCAATTTCTGGGGAAACCGCTTGCGATGAAGGTAAAAGGGATCATTTTGGTTCTGGGTTTTCAAGGGTTTGATCTAATTGAAAACCATTTTCTCAGAATCGCTCACGCAAAAACGTGTCTCTGGGAGGCAATTACGGGGTTAGCTTTAAGAAGTCTTCAATTACTTCCAACTGCATAGACTGATCTTTGCTCTGCAGCCATAATGTGAAATCTTGGGAAACTCTTAGATTGAAACCTTTAAACTTTTCAATGAACACACGCCAACCATTCCTTTCTAAATCATCCCTGGCGTTATCATACGATAACAAGGTTTGGATGCCACTGGGCTCAATCCTTACCACTGGAGCCATGCCGAATGGAAGGGAATCAACACAGAACTCACAGGTAAGGTTTGGTAAAAAAATCCACAGAGCTATAGCCCCGAGTCTCATAAAAACAATGTTGTGACAATACAAACGGTGGGCAAAGGTGTTAATCACAATGCGTGGGAGTAAAATCGTGAAGCCCGAGACCATACAGAGCAGTAATAGCATGCAGTACTTCATATGACACCTTGGCATTGGGTACATGCTAGGACAGAGTGCGCGCATCCAAAATTAATTGCAAAGATAGGTGATTCATAAGAATTGAGAAGCCAAAATTTCCATGAAAGAAATATGGTTAATCATCAAACCAAAATTAATACAAAAATCAAATACCAATTGATAGGGGTCTTTCAATCAAACAACCATAAGCTTCTTAGGCATTCTTAGAATCAAAACGATCATAAACAATGAGAGCAACATGTCCATAGCCAGAAATCACAATTTTATAATAAATCATAAGAGCAATTTGTCTTTAAAAACATAATGGTAATTCTGGTCACAAGTTTTCATGCTCACAGTCATGAAAACAAACTTTGAAAAGGAAATAGAGAGAAGCGCCGATTTGCAACTGTCATCTCGGAAACTGTTCATGAAGGGTAATGAAATTTCATGACCCTATGTAGGCAACTATGTAGATTAAAAAATAACAATTGTAATATTGCTGCCAACACTATGGTAACATGAAGAATAAGAGACAATTTCATGGTAATCATCATAGCATTACCAAGGTGACCTGCCTAGAATCAAAACAAGAAATATCTCGTAGAGGAGATGTTAGTTCATATTATAATAAGCATTTATATCATTAGTACTCACAGGCTACCAAGTAATCAATATACCTAGCAATAATAGAGCCTTTCAAATATTGATGTCACAACTAGAGTGTTTACTTGTAATGTAGCAATTATCAAACTTAATATGTACAAATTGGAAACTTATCAAATTAATCAATCAAACCTGGGACCTGGAGTCTTATCTCCAAGAATGATTGTTGTTTCTTTTCTTCTGAGTCTCCTTCACTCAAGATGACAAGTAATCTTTCCAACCTATCCCATGTACTAAGACAATATGCTTTCTTGACAGAAATATGAGTTAGAGAATATAATGCAAATAAACACTAAAATCTCAACCTTAATCAATCTAATACTTTGACTAAAGTCAGCTTATAACTTTAACTTGACCATAGGTTTGACTTCAACCTGTCTGACTCAAAAAAATCAACCTTGAAGTTTTTCCTGAATGAGGGCACCAAAAGGTGTGCTAGGCTAGGGCACACTATGATAGGCTAGGGAGAACTAGGACAACCAATAATTAGGCTCAACACTTCACTAAAAGTTCCCAATGAATTTGGGTTATGGTTTGTTGCCGCTGCAAAACCAGAAAACCTAGATGGAACTATCGGAAGAATGACTACTGATCTGATATAGGGAAAGAATGATTTCAATATCCTTTAATGAGTTTCTCAATGAGCTACCATAAATTCACTAGACCAGAGGAACTACAACTAGAACTGCAAATGGTGTTGCAACTGACACTACAACCGATGTTGCATCTAGCGCTGCAACTGACATTGAAACTGGTGTTGCAACTGGCACTGCAACATCTCTCTCTATGTCTTCAAATTCTTCTTCAATGAAGCCTTTAGTGAGTGCTTATTCCAAGGTGGCCTCCTTACTTCAAGGATCTTCTCCAACTTCAGCCTTTAATTTCCCAAACGTCTTGACCTGGGGTTTTATGAGGAAACCCTAATTTTCCAACTTTTGAATTTTGGAGATATGATCTGGGGAAAGATGAACCCTCCTTAAGAGAGCTTATTGGTGGATTTTTAAAGTGATCAATGATATTGACAACAGGGGAAATTGACGATCTTCCTTCCAGTGTTTAGACTGTTCTGAAGGAAACCAACTCTAATTCCATGTTAAAATTTTGGTATGCTTGTTTAACCATAGACAATGTCACATCATTGTCACCCAACCATAGGCACTTACACATGCCATCCCCAAGTACAATAACCTTTTCTTAGATAGAATGATTTTATCAAGTCCACTCTAGAACCAACGGATAAAACCTAACCATAAATACCATTGTTGCAATAGCAACACAATACCAAGAGAATGTACCTCTACTAAAAGAAGAGTACCTTTACCAAGAGAAGTGTACAAGAGAGATACCAGAAAGACTAAGAATAATCCATGACAACTGCTGCACTACTCTCTCCAGACTTGCACCTTCTTCTACTGCAGATTTTGCTCCTTAGACTTGCGCACTAGCTGAGTGAGTGAGTATATCCAAATGAGCTAGGGCACCTCCTTATTTATACTAGCCTATCCAAGTGACTTTTCCAAGTGGGGCAGACTTCTCTTTCTAGAGCCTTCTATTTCTTTATTATTATTCTCCTTGGGCCGACTTCTCTTCTAGGGTAATTCCACATCTATTTAATGGTTCTCTTGCTTCCAGAATATTCTACTCTAAGCACAAAGGTTATATTGGAGGTTAATACTTTCTGCAACTACCAAAACATCAACACTATATAATGAGTATATTGATACCACAAATTATGGATACACCCTACAATTAAAATAAGATACAATGTATGTGCGAGATACAACCTGACTTAGCCATCACTAGAATGGCTCATGCTAATCCCCCCTTAGGGGTGAGAGGCATTGGAACTGATTATTCAGTTGAATTTACTTTTTCCTAAATTCATGGATTTTCCAATGCAAGAGATGTACTTGAATTGGTTACCCTCCCTATATGACATAAAAAAAATTTAGATAACTTGGATCAAACCACCCTGGTCATAAAGAACAATGAGTTCTATACCATTTTTCCTACTGCTAGATAAGATAATAGTGAATATATGTATTAATAATGTACGCATATATCCAGATGTTATGTTATATATCTATTCTAAATCGATTTTTTATTTGTTAGATATTGGATTCTATTATGTTAAATTGAATTTATGGATGTATAAAATGATAACTATTCCTATCCGTATCTCCCATATATATATGGAGGATACCATATCTATTTATTCTATTCATGTTTATCATTCTTTTATTTTGATAAAAAAGGAGTTTCAAAATGATAAGAGTACTTGGTCTACTATGGGATCCATTATTGTCATGGGTAGAATTCTTAGGTCCGATCATTTTATTTGGGATATATTATGGTTTTATTGCTACATTTCCTTTTGGTCCCTCTAAAATCTATTCCATAAGATCTTTCTTTTTGGGGGAAAACTATCTATGGTATAATAGCTATAAGTGATTCTATTATGAGAAAATTAATAGTCTTTTTTTCCATGTACTATTCAACCATCTATGCAACATTGTGGAAACCTCACACAATACATTTATTAGTCATACCATATATGCTCTTTCATTTTTATCGAATTAAAAAAGAACCTTCAAGTTCTGAATCTTTGCACGGGGTTCAGGGCAGCGCCCCAAAATTTGTATTTGGGCATTTTTGCTATTTTTAGCGGTTTACTAAAAATAATCCCAGTTTTAGGGATTAGGGTTTTGGTATCTACAGAATACCTAAAAACATTGTATATATTGTATAGTGAATGGTGAAATTCGACATAATGAATATAAGAAAGGTTTTCCCGGTTGAGGGTTTCTGGTATAAAATCTTTGTGTACTCTGTGTATGAGCCATTGATTAAATTCTGTTTTGCTTAATAATCTATATGCATTGCTTTACTTCACGGGTTTAAAACTTACATGTGGTATCAGAGCTCGTTTTTGGCTTCAAAGGGACGCCTTTGTTGTTGAGGGTTTGACTCGGTCTTGATATATCATGTTTATCTTGGGTCTGTGATAAACCTGGGTTTAGTGGGAGATTTTGCAGTGGAGATTCGAGTATAGAAAGAGGAATGGAGAGCTCATCTAGAATCGAGATAGAGAATTTCAATGGTAAAAACTGTGAGCTATGGAAGCTCAAGATGGAGGACCTTATTGTAGACAAAGAATAATGGATCGTTGTGGATCTTGGTACAAAACCTACTGGTACACTGTCTACTAGCACACAGGCTACTGGTACACAACCTACTAGTACACAAACTACTAGTACACCAACTACTGGTATGTCGAAGGAATATTGGGAGAAGTTGGACAGAAGAGCAAGGCGTACTATTTGACTCTGCCTGGCAGATTCGGTTTTGTTGAATGTCTCGGGAGAATCTACAACCAAGGGACTATGGGATAAGTTGGGGAATTTGTATCAATCAAAGTCCCTGGTAAACAAGTTGTTTCTTCGAAAGAAGTTGTACCATCTTAGGATGGAAGATGGAGATTCTGTGACAGAACATCTAAATGCCTTTAATACTCTAGTAAGTCAACTTGGCTCTGTTAATATTACAATTGTAGAAGAAGATAAGTGTATTACTTTGTTATGTTCTTTTCCAGTCTCTTGGGATAATCTGGTTGTAGCAATTGGTAGTACCACTCAATCTACATTGAAGTATGAAGATGTATTTTCATCCTTGTTATCTGAAGAGATGAGGAAGAAAAGCATGGATAGTCATAGCACAAATGCTTTATTTGTAAGAGGTCATACCCAAGATAGGATCCCTGGTAAGCCTTCAGGGTGGAGATCTAAATCTACAGGTAGATCTAAGTCTCCAGGAAAATCTTTGAGGAAATGCTGGAAGTGTGGTAAAACAGGGCATTATAAGAAAGATTACAAGTCTAAGAAGGTTGAAAAACCAAAGGGATCTGATAGCACCTCTTCCACAAAGGAGAAAACCTCCACTGAAGAAGGAGATGATGTTTACCTGGCATCTACAAGTACACATGTAGACTGTGATGTATGGTTGATCGACTCAGGTGCGTCATACCATATGACTCCTCACAGGGAGTGGTTCTATGAATATGAAAAATATGATGGTGGTGATGTATTCCTAGGAGATGACTTGACAACAAAAATCTTGGGACGTGGAAGGGTTAAGTTGTTGCTAAAAGATGGAAGGATTAGAACACTTCTTGGGGTTCTGCACATTCGAAAACTAGTCAGGAGCCTAATATCTGTAAGCAGGATGGATGATGCAAGAGTGGATACTGTATTTGGAAAGAACACTTGCAAGATGGTACGAGGGGCAATGATGTTAATGAGGGGAGTTTGGTGTGGAACTCTGTACAAGTTGTTGGGAAGAACTTATACTAATGGGTGTAACAGTTCTGTTGTCCTTGAGCAGACAAATAAATAAGACAAGACCAATATCGTCCCTGAAAAGAAGACCATGCTGTGGCATATTGGAGAAAAGGGCCTTTGAACACTACATAGTAAAGGCATGGTTGAAGGTATGTCTAATTGCACTCTGGATTTTGATTTCTGTGAAAATTTCATATATGGTAAACATAATCGAGTAAGATTCCCATCCAGTGCTACAAGAGCAAAGGGGATCTTAGAGTTGATACACAATGATGTTATTGGACCTGTTCCTGTTCCATCCCTAGGTAAATCTGTGTATTATGTTTCATTCATAGATGATTTTTCAAGGAACACATGGATTTATTTTCTTAGAAAGAAATCTGAGGTATTTGATAAATTTAAATAGTTT
>ML794297.1:445302-493176 GCA_009831015.1 Picea engelmannii
AAATTTATATAAACAAAATGATATGTAGGCTCATACATAATTTATGATAACATTCATATTATAAATGCACATTTATTCATTTAATCATTACAACAATCAAGAACAAAAATTCACATAATTAACCACATAAACACATATAAAATCACATGTAACATAATACTTATATTTAAAAATGTTCTGCACCAACTAGCTGCTAACATGGGACGTTACTGCCAGTCATAGGCACTGTTGCACTAGGTATTTCTACAATAGGACACCCACATGTCAAAGCTATGAGTCCACAAGGACAAGCAAGAATATCTCAACCCATTTCTCACTAATTTCGCATCCTATCACCCATGTAGCCATTACAATCACCAACTCTCTTTCCCCTTTCAATATACACAACCCAGAGAAGTGGACCCCCTTCTTTGCAATACAATCCCTCAGGATGTCACACCTCTTTCTTAGGATACAACATAGATTGGCTAGGAAAATATTAATGTTGGGATCTACAGGGATTCATAGTATCAATTTTCACCATAATCATACATTTCATCTCCCTTCAGAAGCTTGGCTCCCTTCTTCTTACAATTTGTACTGGGCTATAATGATGATGGAATAATGGACATAATGAGGTAGAATGATGGAAAAATCTAAAAAACAAGGAATAAGTATGATGTTTGTAATTTTCCACTTGACACTCAAGGAAATCCTCCTCGACTACTTTTACATGCATCTCAATGATGATATGCCTTTTACATAAGCTAAGGTAATGACTTTGTGTTATAATAAGATATTACAATATACTTGGACTTGGACCCCTTGGTCCCCTCCCATTCCTCTCTTGTGGAGTGATATTGCCCGATAATTTTAGTCCCCCTTGTCATGCAGTCAGTGATGTAATTTTATTCATAACTTTAATTTACATCATTTACATTCCTTGGACCTCAACCATACTATTTGTCTCACAACCTAATTCACATTTTTACATTACAATACATTCTAGGGATCAAAATTGGGGTGTTACATATGTTCTTTGATTATAATATATATTATTGACCGATACGATATATTAGGAATAATCCATTTACTCACCTAGTTCCTATGAGGACCAAAGTCTCTCAATATTTTTTTGGCACATATTCAAGTGATGGAAAACAATGAATCTCTTTTATGTTTTTATCTAGTGTATTGGTATTTAGTGAAAAGGCTCCTATCGTATATTTTAGATAATTATTGCTCACATGAGGATCCTATCGTATATGGATGCATACCATGAAAAGAAGAAGATATTATTTAGGGAATTAATTTTTGGATTGAGTGAAAGATTTTAGTAATGGTTCTCATATTAGAAATGTTATGGAAAGGAGAGTTAAATTATTCAATTCTTCAGGAGATTCTTTTATTGAAATGTATGATCCATTCCTTGATGGGGCACTCCATGGAACAATAAAAAAAACTTGAGTTCCCCTAATTTTTGAATGATTTGATCATTTTGAATCTTTCATATTTTATAGAGGTATCCATGAAAAACTGTCAAGAGGGATTCCCAAATGATCAATTTGGGTATGGGTACCATATCTCTCATCATTATCACGAATTTGAACATGAAATATATTGACTACCCTTGGAACCCTTACCTAAATATAATATTTGTTCACTTGTTCCGATCACTAAATCATCGGAAAGAGGAAAAGTTGAACCTATTTCAATATAAATCTATCTATTAGCAAAACAAATAATTACAAATCAAGCATGGAAGAAGATCTTTGAAGAGTATCTATCAAATACAGATTCTTCGAATACAGATTATTCTTTTGGTAACTTGATCTATCCAAAAGATTTGTTGGAAATTCCTTTTGATCAGATCCAAGATATCTATTAAAAATTTGATAACAACAATAATCATAATGATGGTTTAAAGTCGAAGGAAGCTTGGAAGCCAATCATACAACATCCTAAAAATGCATCCTACTCTAGATGATTTCTTAATAAAATTGTCCCAATGTCGATCTTATCCTATAATTAATCATCTCATGGTTGATATTTAAAGTATTAATATATTAAGGAAACCATTAGTGAAAAGATAATCATCTATTCCAGTTCTCTTGAAGATGGAATTGCTTTAGGGTTCAAAACATTGAGAGAGATTCTCACCTCTAACATAAATTCTCCACTTATAATTACATGGTGTTTTATTTATCTTAGACATTTTTGAATTAATAGAAAATTTTCATGTTTGAGATATATTTTTTTGGTGATTTTCATGGTTTTGAAGATATAATTGGTAAATTTGTTTGCTTCGGATTTGAAAGTTCAAAAGGGAACCTATTTAACCTCTCTTAATTAATGTATTTCTCATTGAAAGAAAAAGAGAAACTTGGATCTTGCATTTTTATCTCACTACCTTTATAAGTTCAATATATTTTTTGAGTCAAAACACCATTTAAGTTTCACTCTGTAACCTTTGAGTAATAACAAAAAATTAAAAGCAATGTAATCTAAAAATAGTTAGACTTGTTTTTCAATACAAACACATATAGCCTAAGTTTTAGGGCCTTGGTGTAAGAATGGAGAGTAAATTATCCAATGATACAAAATCAAACCAGGATTGATTAAAGAGTGAAAATCTATTAGTAGCAAGGATAAATTATTGGGAAAGCATGTCTAAAATGAATGTCAAGTAATAGTTCAATATAGGAAAGTGGAGAGATTATTCTCTCCTTACTTGTTTGGTGGGATATGCACATACGAGGGCTTTGGATTTAAGTGGCAAGTACTTGAGTTGAAACCACTTTTTTCTAGAGTTTTGGGTTTAGGAATTAGTCCTCTATTCTCTACCCATATGTAAAAACCTAACCCACAACTATTTCCCCTGATTTTGAATTATGAAGTGGTATCCTTAGTTTCCTTTCCTAGGATTTCTTAGAGGTGAATGGAAGTGGGAAGTACTTGCAATACCTGACATAGACATATAAAATCCACATTATCTCACTAGGAGGGTGCTTGTCTTCACATGGGTACTTTCACCTTAGGTAATTGTTGTGTGAGGGTTACCATAAATATCTCTTGCACTTTCATTGATTGGTTGTAGGCCCTCATCATCCCAAACAGGTTTTTGGAAGGCTCATTAGTCTTACCAATTACTTATTTGTTGTTCCTTATATATTTTAGGGTTTTATATGTGTTGATTTGTATCTAGTTATCCATATATTGATTTTTCCTTCATTTGAAATACATATTTCATGATGGATGACTAGCTTATGCACTGCTCTAGGAGGGAGTGAGGATATCCTCTTGATATAGATGAACCACCATCCATTAGGATGCAACTATATATACCTAACACTATTCTCAATGTTTCATCAGGTGACATAGACAATTATATATGCTTATACTCTAGATTATAAGGAGTTTGACCCCTTGAGTATTGAAGTTGCTGACAAAAATATTTTGGTCAATTTCAACCCTCGTTTAACAAAGACTACCAAACATTTTCTTATCATGGTGGGTGAACCTCTTTTGAGCAATAATTTTATAGTTTTACATGTCCTCCCTATGATGTCAGGTGGCAATTGTTCATCTAGTATGGGAGGACCTACTACCATTTTCTTGAGTATGTTAGGAGGAGGATCAAGCGACCCCTCCATACCACTAGTCATTGGACCAGTCCCTCCCATTTGTGTACCTCAGACATTGGGTGTCCCCACTTGGGGTATGTCATTGGTTCATCCCAATATTCCTCCCCAAGGTCTTCTGACCTTTAACATGTCCACTATGAGCACACATTTTCCCACTGTTGGATTCTCTTTCAATGGGGGGAAGTTGCTAGATTTAATCTTGAAGGGGGGTCTACACCTATTTCCAATATATCCATTGGTAGCTCGACAATATTGAATGTGGGTTTTCCTTTTGGTTGGAATTTTCATCCCAATGTTGGCCCTAGAACTAGTGCTACTTATATTTCTTGGGGTAACAATCTCCCCAAGGGTAGTGGGTTTGGTGGTAATATGACACCTAGTGGGCTACAAGGCCCTTCCTTTATGCATCATAACTCATTTTCCAACACTCGGTTGCCATTTTTGGTGACTTTAAATTTTCCTAACTTATCACACTTTAAAAATGACCCCCTACACCATCACCTATTATGTCCAATTATTCCTACCAAATTACCATTAGATACTCCCAAGTTTGATGGGTGGTTTAGAGAAGACCCTTCTACAATTGTCATGAATTTTCACCTATGGTCTTCATCAAAATCCTTGGTGGAATATAACATTTAATTGCATCTTTTCTAATGCATCATGATTGAGATCATAACCAAATGATACATTGAGTTTCCATGAATTTTTATCATCAACAATGGCCTTTTTGACACATTTCCAACTACCTATCCACCCTGAAATTGAAATCTAAATATTGATGTCACTGCATCATAGTACCTCCATGCATATTTTTTATCACATTAATGAATGGAAGTGGAGATGCAGGCTTATCATAGATGAAATTATGGATCAATTTTTGATGGACTGGTTTGCGAAGTCCTTATTGCCTAAAATCGCCAAAGATGTCATGATGTTAGGAGCCCTTACTAAGGAACAATTTATTCTATCTTCTCAATAATCAGACTTGATTTATTCATATTTCGACACTTTGTATGACTTGATACCTCATGCACCTTAACCATCAACAAATCCACCAAAACCTACTTTGAGACCACACATTGATAGTGTGATTGGTTCCATTTATCATGTTTTTGATGGCCAATTAGTGGATCAAATGGTACAAATGTACATGCATCATACTTTTTCTGTGACTATGCTAGCTTCGTAAAATGCCTTAGTCCCTACCCAGACCTTTGAAGTTCACTCTTTCCAATCCATAAAATTGAGGAACGATTAACAAGCTAGGGGTAAAAAGAAGAATAACAAAAAGAAAAATTATAATCATAGGAAATAAACTGGTCCCAATCTAAATTTCGCTACAAGGGGCACTAAAGAGAAGAAGAAACTTAACTTTCCTTGCAAGATTTTCATTGGAGATCATCCTAATCACTAGTGTCCTCAAATGGGATAAATTCAAAAGTATATTTCCTAGTGAGGATCGCAACAACAACCCATCATCTTAACGAATCATTTTCCTCTGTAGCAAGGGGGATATAAGGAAATCTCCTACAAGGGGGAAATAAATAAAATTCCAACATTTACATGTGTGAGACGAATGTTCACAAAGTACAAGGATTTTCTACTGCAACTCAAGGCTTGCAGGGTCGACAAATTAAAGGAGGAAAAGCGAATGGTTCTCACCATTTTGTCAAAACTTGGTACAAAATAATCCATCTTTGTTTCCACATTCCACACTCAGAGATTCAATGCTGGAGAATCATGGACTATGCCCTTTTTGGATACCTTCATTAAGGCCTTGATTCAGGAGCAAGATAAACTCATCAAAATGGGTGTAATAAAAAAATCCAAAGCGCATGCACTTGTTGTGCATGATGAGTTCTCAAAATCATAAATCCAAAGTGAAAGGAAAAAACAAGTCACATGCAGAGTTTAATAAGGAAGGGTACTCCAAACCCTTCAATGATTCTTGAGGATCCAAAAGTGGAAAAGGAAAGAAAGAACATAAGTGTACCTATTACAATTGAGGATTCCATCCAAAATATGCATGCATGAAGAAGCAAATAGACCTTATGACTTAGATTCTCCAAAAGAACAACCCCGGGAATCAAATTCCTGAGGGTGCCAAGAAGAAGTCGAAATATCATGTTACCAAATGTAATCATCATGTATTAGTTGTTGTTCACTCTTCATCTGATGCTTGGATCGTGAATTCAAGCACATCCCACCATATGGCTGCCACACATGACATCTTATCTTCTTTGGCTGGATGGAATGATCCTCCTATCATCATTTGGGATGAATATTCAATCAAGGTCGTCAGAAAAGGGAGAGTAGAACTAGATTATGGAATTTTTGAGACCATTCTCCATGTTCCTCAACGTTTTGTGAATTTTCTCTCAGTGTATCATATTACACACTCATGCTCAGGAAAAAAGGTGGAGTTCACACTATACTCTGTGTCCATATTCAACATGAAAGACAACTCTAGGATTGTTTTCAGGGAGGTAAATCATCAATCTCAGTTATACACTCTTTCTAATTTTATTGAACCTAATTACTATGTACTACTTACACATGCTGATGATAGTAGTAGATGATGGCACGAGAGGTTTGGTCACCTGAACTTCAGGTACATGCAACAACTTAGCAAGAAATGGATGGTCACCAGATTATCTGATATCCACTTTTCCAAAGGGGTTTGTGAAGGATGTGACCTTGGAAAAAACCCTCAAGAGAAGTTTGAGAAGGGGAAGGCTCACATTTCCTCCTCTTCATTGGATCTGATTCACAGTGATCTCATGGGTCCATTCTTGCATCCATCCATTAGCAAGGCAAGGTACATGCTTGTTTTTTTGGATGATTACTCACATTATACTTGAATATTTTTTCTCAGGTAGAAGTTTGAGGTATTTGAGCATCTCAAAGAGTTCAAAGCACTTGTTGATAATCAATTAGGGAGAAAGATCAAATCCCTCCATACATATAATGGGGGGGAGTATGTAAACATATATGTTCAAAATATTTGCTTTGAAGCTGGGATATAGTTGCAGCACAAAGTACCATATACTCTACTACAGAATGGGGTTGCTAAGTGGAAAAACATATCTCTCAAAGAGATGGAAAATTGCATGCTACATGCAAAGGAACTTCCTCCCAATATTTGGGTTGAGGAAATTAACTGTGCTAATCACATTCATAATAGATACCCTCATAGATACGTTAAGGACAAGACTCATTTCGAGGCTTGGAGTGACAAAAATATGAAAGTCACCCACTTTCATATCTTCGACTCATGTGCATGGACCAGGGTTCCCTCCAAAAAGAGGAAAACACTTGATCCATCGAGTACTGCATGTATTTTTGTTGGATACCCAGATGGTTTGAAGTGATATAGACTCATTGATCCCTCTACAGACCAGCTCACCATTGAGCGTAATGTTCAGTTTGAGGAAAGTCTCTTGCATGCTCCACATGAGCCGCATGTATGTACTTTTTTCCTTCCACCAGTTTGATATGATGAGTCTACACATTCAAACTCTACTTCAGATCTGAGTTCCGATACAAAGTCATAGGATTTAGAACATGAAGATGCACAATTAGTTTAGGTAGATTAGGAGCTAGAGCAGAGGTCCAAGTGGGCATAGACCACTCTTCAGGATGCAAGAGATCTTGTTGGGAATACAACAGATCTCAAGAGGACTCGAACTCAGTTCGAAGAGCCTCCTGATGTACTCACAACCACTGAGCCCATGTTTCATATGCATTGTTATCTGGCTCAATATTCAGACCCGTAGACCTATGACGAGGCTACATAGGATCCATTTTGGGAATCAACCATGCAGGAGGGGTACAACTCCCTCCTCGAGAACTAGATTTAGGATCTGGTTTCGATTCCTTTAAGAAGGAACCTTGTCAGATGTAGATGGGTTTATAAGACCAAGAGTGCAGTGGATGTTCAAGTTAGAATATACAAGGAAAGGATAGTTGTTGAAGTATTTCAACAGATTCTTGGCATAGACTACGATGAGACATTCACTTCAATAGAGAATATGGGATCCATTCATTGTGGTAGCCAGAGGATGGGAAGTCCATCAGATGGATGTCAAGAAATCATTTCTTCATGGAGATGTCTCAGAGGATATTTACATGGAGCAACCACCTAGCTTCATACAATATTCATCTTTGGTTTGCAATCTCAAGATGTATCTCTATGGCCTCAAGCAGGCACTGAGAGCATGGTATACCAAGATGGATTCTTACCCGCTATCCCATAATTTTGTGAGATGAAAATCTGATCCAAATGTATACATGCTCAGGACTACTGATTCACTTCTGATTCTAATTGTTTATGTGGATGATATTTTGATCACTAGTTGCTCAACTTCATTGATTGTTGTGGTGAAGGGGATTCTGCATGACAAGTTTTTGATGACGGACATGGGTTCACTCCATTACTTCCTTGGTCTCGAGATTAGTCAGGATTCTTCATCCATCAAGCTATCTCAATCTAAGTATGCTTAGGATCTCATGGAGATATGTCACATGAAAGAATGCAAGTCTACCCCTACACCCTTCCTATATGGGGTAAGCCTTGAGGATGGCGGGGACACTCCACTAGTTGAAAACACTTTGTAGAGACAACATGTGGGGAGTTTGTTGTATCTCTCCCACACCTGACCAAACCTATCATATGTAGTGGGAGAAGTATCCAGGTACATGCATGAGCCACATGAGTTACATTGGAAGGTTTCAAAGCTTATCCTTCGATGGGTTTAGGGAACCATCAATTATGGGATTCATTATGCATCAGGATCTGCATTGGATCTCTTAGACTTCACAGATTTTGAATCGGAATGCAACAACACTGATCAAAAGTCCACATCCATATACACTCTTAGTTTGGGTTCAAGGCCTATATGTTGGTCAAGCAAGAAGCAATATGCTATTTCTCTATCTTTATTTCAGGTCGAGTATAGAGGAGCAGTTAACATCACCATCCATACATTGTGGGTACATAAATTCCTTACTGAGTTGGGCATCCAGTTTCACAGACCGATTTTCATTTGGTGTGACAGCCAGAGTAATATAAATTTTTGTAGAGACTTAGTGCAGTGGCAAGGGACAAAGCATATCCAGATCCATATGCAATACATCAAAGATCTAGTCCATGAGAGGATCATCGACCTGCAGTTCTATCTTTCCTTGGAACAAACTGCTAACGTATTCACCAAGACTTTCAGTGAGAAGAAGTTTCACTCTTTGCGCGATAGTCTTAGAGTGAAGGACAAAATTGATTAGTCACTGTCTTTTCTTCTTTTGATACATTGTACCTGGAGGGGGGTGGGTTTCCATGAGGTTTTCCCTCTTTCCTCACTTTATTTCAATGTTCATTAGTTTCATTGTTTATGGGTACCTAACATGGCCTTTGTTGCCAAGACCCATTCCTCATTACCCCATAGTAGTGTTTAGGGGGGGTGTTGGGGATACTACACACACCTATGATATTTTTTCCTTATTTTCCTATGTTTATTAGTCATTATTAAGGGTCTCCTATATTTTAGGAGCCTCTCCTACATTCTAGGGGAATATTCTCTTCATTTGACTAGTGGAGTGGAGTCATTCTAGATAACTTTGGTTTTATCACCAAGTAACCTCGGGATCATCACCAATAATGCACACTTACCATGGGATAATCACTAGGAATGCACATTCCTTGTGCATTCTTTATCTCCTCCTCATTTCACTCTGGTTTATCCAGTTAACTGAAGACTGTACAACTAGTTGACTAGGACTAGGTGGAAGTTAACTCCCATAACTTCATGAGTTTCTCCAGATCTCTCTAGACCACCATGGCGCATCAATTGAGATATAAAGAGTATATCATGTGTATTTTTATCATTCATTCATTTGGTTAATACAATTGTCATTCTTTTCTCCCAAATTTTTCTCTCCTATTCTTACCTTTTCAAGTTGTGCTCATTCTTATGCTAGCTAGATATTTTATGCAGGTACTCACCACATTTTACACATTATGGGGAGTGAACATATTTAAGTACATTATTGATGAAGGAACCTCCACTTGTGTTAAATTTTGTCTTGTTTGAAATATTTATGTTCTCTAGTGCTGGTCCCACTGATCACTATGTTGAAATCATTCGATGATCATGCATTCAAGTCTCATGGAATTGTTGTTGCATTTCCTATTAAGTCTGGTGGAAAAAATATTTTGATTGAAGTCAAAGTGGTCGAAACTCCTCTGGATTAGAATATTCTATTGGGGCACATTAGATCAACTTTGTCTAATGTATTTTTAGGTAGAAGTATCTCTCTTTAGTATGCATTTGTAGTTATGTAATTCATCAGTCATGATATGTTCTAGACATAGAGTGATATGACGATTCATATTCTCCTCGATGATAATCGATATTGATCCATGGATTCACACTTTATTGGTCCATTATCTATATTTAAAGAGCATGGAGGGTCATGTGATGAATACCAATTGTGATAAAATCTCTTATGTGAAATTTTTTATTTTGCATTAATATATTACCTCAAGTGGTCACGTCGATTGAGGCTATGGGATATTTCCCTTGTTAGATTTCAACTGGGGAGTTTCAGACCTAGGGTTCAATAGGTTTTACAAACAAAACCCCATAGACGTCAACATTTTCAATCTTCAAGAACTAAAGAAGGCCTCACTCGAGATGCCATGAGAATCACAGAGACCATCAGTCTTGTGCAGGGTGTGAAGGAATAAAACATACAAGAAACCTCAATGAACTAGTCATTTAGTAATTCGTAACTACCACAAGCTTACTACACATAATAATATAAAAAATGGACACATTCAAACCATAAATCATCATTTGCATTAACAGTCAAATAGAGATGAGCCATGTGCTTAAATCTACTTTCTCTCTCATATTCACACATCCAATATCTCTAAACATAGCCATAATTGATACAAAATTGAACTGGAGCTATGAATCTTCTATAAATTACCCATTATCATAATACTTGATCACTCCTAATGAAAAAAAAACCCAACCCTTACATATCCACATGCATCCCCCATATCTTCCACGGAGCATGGAAATCATAACAAACTTGCTAGCTCATCCACAACCTTGACCATGACCATTCGGGTTGTTACAAAAAATGGTTACAATAATTCCTGAAGATCTTTGCAGATCCATTTTGCATGTGTTTTTTTTAATTTCTTGCACGTATTACAAAATGGGTTGGCGTGTACAATAAATCCTTGGTTGGAAAATTGGCACTGCGCAATGAATATTATTGAGCACATGCATAGTATTAAAAATCTTAAGGTGCCAATAGGCCCCCAACACTATTAGTTGGCTCGTCCTCGAACTAATGATGTCACTGACAACTTGAAAAAAGAAATTGATGGCACCATATTGAGGAGTTCCTCAATGAATTATTTGAAATTGCCATCGACCTCATAAAAAATTTCTATCATCTCCTTCATCTTTTTGAAAAAATCCTTGACATCACCTAATGTGAACGTCAATGAGGTAAGGTTGATTTTCTCCCCAAATTTTACGATTTGGACTGCCACTGCTTACACACTTGTAAGTTTTTAGTAATGCAATTGAGAATTCTCAATTGCAATGCGTATAGTATGTAAAATATTGTCATTTTGTGTGGGAAGACACAATCTCCCTAAGTTGGTTGGTAATTTTTGTCATGGCCTGTTGTTTTTATAATTTTGGTAAGGAAGTTAGTGCATCCTTCTTTTGTTCGATATGGGCCTCGATTGCATGGATATGGTCATCAATTGTCTTGAATTCAGGTTACAGGAATCCAACATCTCCAAACAACTATTAGTTCACCCACATCTTCAAAAATGCATTTCCAAAAAGGCACAAACTATACAATTGGTTAAAAAATTAACATGCACAGAAGAACTATAGGAGGCGCACGCACATGCATAGGTCAGAATAGCGCACATGCACCCGAGGTGCAACTGTGTACGATAAAAGCTGCACACTCCTGGGAACGACACATTTATAGTTCTTGTTGGCCCCTCACCCACTTCTGGTTCATCTCCCAAGTAGATTTGACCCTCAAATCTGAGATGAATCCGAGTGGGGGGTTGGTCAAAGACCTAAGGGTTCCCTAAAGGGCCCCTTGTTCACACTAAAGATTGGTTGGATAATGCCTCAAATATTTTCTATAAAAAGAGTCCATAGTTGCACTATGAATTCAAGAATCTATTTGTATTGTTATGTTGACTCTATTCTCCTACAAGGAACCTCTTTCCTTATTGGAGCATACTAGCATCCTTTCATTGAGCTATTCTCCTCACCTCTTGAGGGAATGAGCTTTGGATTTGTTCACCATTTCCTTATTAGTTTTCCATTTGTAAGAAGAGATATCACATAGGGGATTCAAGAGCCCTCCCTTGGAGGAAGGGGGGACCCATACGTCTCCCTTTCTCTTTGGTGTTTTCCCATTAATACAATCTATCCATTGGTGGCATGAATATTGGTCAAGTTTTTGGTTGATTTTAATTCTAATTTCCTTATGCATTGTAGTTTTGTTTCTTTAGTTGTTATTAGCTTAGTTGTTTATTTATTTCTTGTGCTTGATGTGTCTAACTCTTGCACTAACTTCTGTCCTATTCATCTGACCCAACTGGACTTGTAGGTGTCCCTCTTTTTCTCATCCAAGTGGCGAAAAGGATACAACAGATTGACGACCATACTAGGGATAAGGTATCAATTTCCTCCCTATTTGGGTTGTTTGAGCACTTCTTTTTAATATATTTACCTTGCAGGGATCACAACCAGCCCAAGCCTACCTGCAAAAAGTTGAATTTAGAGCTGGAATAAGAAAATTTTGTTTAAAATTTTCTTCCCGGGCACGTATCAGAACGTGCACGGATTTTTCATCCCACAGGCGCGTCTTCAGAGAACTTGTGTAAATAACACTATGTTTCTCAGTGAATTCAGTGCACAGTGTGCCAACATGTCATTATTGCTTTGCGCATTGGCACCACATGCGCCTATGTCATCTTTGTGACCCACACATCTGTCCAGAAATCCAACATTGTAAGAGTTTTTTGTGATGTTTGGAAGGCCCCTAGCCTTCTAAATATTGATTCTATGCAATTTGTAATATGAACCACACTTAGGTTCCCTCTCCACATGAAGGGTTAGTCAAAACATAGGCACTTAGGGGGTTAAAAACCATATTTTTTTCCTTTTTTTTTTTTCCTTTGAGTTGCCACATGGATGGCTTGTTTTGATTGTAAAAATTAAGTTGGAATCATTCACTATCACATATATAAACACTTGCATTGGGACCATAAATCAAACTTCAAGCATTGAGTATGCTCTTCTCTCGCACCATAGAGAGATCTTGAGAATCAGAAAAATGATTGAGGGAAGATTTCATCTCCCTTAAAAACAAAATCTTTAGGAGAGGCCAAAGCCCCCCTAGGGCCCCCTCTTAGTTTCTTTTCTTTAACATCTTAAATTTTTAAGGGCCCATACATGCCCACATGTTGCAAAGATAGGATAGTTTTGAAGCTACTTTCTTAGTTTACATCACTAGGGGAGTTTAAAGATTATGGTAACATGTCCATACATGCCCACACGAATTCAATCTAAGATATGCTTTTGAAGATTTCTTAGATTAAATCACATTAGGGAGTTTAAAGGATTGGTAAGGATCCATATGCCCACATGCTAGTTCTCTAGAGACTTTAAAATCCCGCAAGGTTGTACCAATGGCATCTAGTAAGATAGGTAATCAAGACTTGTAAGGACCACACAAAGTCCACATGATGCAGGGTGACACCTAACTTATTAAAAAATTGGCACATTTTATCACTTGCTCACACACAAAGTCACTACTCACTCACATAATTTCATCTTGAATTGTGGAGGTTGAAGTAGGTTTCCTCCAAAGGGATTCCAAATAACTCCCCGTTATTTGGTTCTCACATCTTCAAACATTAGAAGTTGACAAATAGGGAAATTTAAAATCCTTCAAGTCAAGTGTTCCTACACCATAAGGCAGGGAGATACCCATGAAGGGTTGAAGGCTGAGGTCTGATTGTTCTGTGCATCCCCCCTTGAGGCACCCACCTCTTGGAAGGGATCCATCCCGTGACCCATTTCTGAGGTCGAAAAATGTCGCACTTTGACCGAGGTACCTAGTGGTGAAATTTTAGGATATCTACCCAAGTGGCAATTGTGGGCTGCAATTGCACCTTGATTAGATTTTGTGTGGCTATTGGGAAATATCACCATCTCTTTCGAGATATGCACCCTCTACCCTTCATTATAACTAATTCTTTCATCCTTCACTAGTTCCTCTTTCGGTGGCTTCAGACCCCACTGTTGAGTGCTATTGGAAGGTCCAGTGCTATTTTGAGAGGAAGGACGTTACATCTTTTTAGGAAATAAGCATTTGTTTTCTTTGTTCTCCCACACAGAAAAAATCCACCTACCCACATATATTCTTATTTTCAATTGATTTATGTATGATGTTCTTGTGATTACATGCAATTGTGAGATATAATTTGAAGGTCCAAAATTATACAAAGACTCTTGTTCATTTTATTTCTCTCATCACCATTCGCACACATTCACTTTGCTAGTCAGACATCATAGGGGACCCATAAAATCCCCAATGTTCCAGATGCTTGCATAACCTCCCTCCTCTTTTAGGAGGAATCCCTAGTCTTGGAAACTCATCAGCTCAACCCTCTCACACCCCTATGAGTGCTACTATATTGGGGTCAACTTTTCTTGGTTCCACTCTACTTTGGTCCACATCCCAAGGTCAACCATCCACTAGCTCTCCTTTACAAGGAAGAGGGGGGCAAACTTCCTCCCAAAGGGGAAGTACAACTCCACCTAACCTCCCTCACGGGTCAGGTACACAAACCACTCACACCATGGCTGGAGCTAATACTCCACCACCACTCCAGATGCCATATTTGGCCTCCCTCAACATATTGGATCTGAGAAAGCTCACAAATGATCCTATATTGCATGACCCCACATGGCCTGCATTGCCTACGAAACTACCTTCAAACATTCCCAATTTTGAAGGAAAGACGAGAGAAGATCTTGCCAACCATGTCATGACCTTCCACCTATGGTGCTCTTCAAACAACATTATGGATGACTCTGTCCGATTAATTTTATTTCAGTGCACACTCACAGGCGCATCAACCAAGTGGTATGTAGATGAAAAATCAAGGTCCCATGTGACTTTTGAATCACTGGCAAAAACATTTTTGACCTTGTTTCAACTACCAATTCACCATGACAATGGTCTAGAACTTCTCTCTAAGTTTAAACAAACCTCGGACACACATATCACCGACCACATTCATGAATGGCATCAGTGATGTGGTTTATGCAAAGCAGAAACCACCAAACAACAATGCCTTGATTGGTTTCTCAGATCACTTGTCCCTCTCCTTTCCAAATATGTGGCCTCTACCTTCCCCCAAAGTGAAGAGGAATCCATCAGCAAGGCTCATAAGTATGACCTCATTTATTCACAGTCAGGATACTTATATATGGTACTACCTGACGACCCAAGACCCGTACCATTCAGCCATGACAAACCTAGGATGTCTCACTTATCAGATGGATTGATTGGTACCAACAAACCATAATCCGTACATCCAAACACCACCTATGTACAATACTCCACAAAATCCATTAGTGTATTGAGGACCCCCTTATTACCCTCCTCCCCCTTACCAACAAGCATACCCTACTGTTCCCCTTCCACCCACGAGTGGACTTGCGTTGGCACCCATGATGTGCCCTGTCGTTCAACCAAGTTCTGGTACCCCCTCTACCTCAACTTACACCCTGAGCACGAGTGAAAGCACTACACCTTCCTATGTACCCTATGGATCATTACCACAAAATTATCCGTATTTTCCTTTTATTGGTCCTCCACAACCCATTGGTCCTCCACAAGGACAATCACACACTGGGGTTAACTTTGTTCAACCCTCTCCCATTCAGCAATTTCAAAATTTTGAACAACTAAATACGCAAAATACGTCCCATTAGTCGAATAATGCCAAAAATAAAGGAAAAAATTGAAACAATAATAACACAGGACCGGGGGGAAACAACCACCAATAGAACCAACCTGCTGGGGGCAACTAGAATCAGGGGAACTAGAACCCCTGAGGGGCAAATAACAACAAATGCCAAGGAAGGAACAACAACAACCTTTGGATGAACTTCCCTTGTGCCCTTTTTGGTGAGCATGGTCATTATGCTCACCATTTCCCCCAAATCGTCGACTTCAAATAGATGAAAGATTCCATGAATGCACCACGTCCTCCAGCGCTGCCTGCCCCTCAACAAGCCCCACAAAAGTATTTGCAACAACCACCCCCGACGATGTTGCAAAACCCTATTCCACATCAAGGTGTGATGAATACTCAACAACAAGTACACCCTGCCCCACCACAGATGGGACAGTATCAAAACCCTGGGAATCCGATGGATCGCACTATCCTCCTCACTAGAGAAGTAGAAATTTTCCTACAAACGCCCAGTCGTCAATACATCGTACCCCTTGAATCTACCCCCACCACTTCGGAAATAGTTCTAGTTACAGTCGGGCAACCTTTGATGATTCCACACCCTAGCACTGAACCACCCCTTCGTATTCCTCGCATCCCATTACGACGGAATTTCAACAACCCTCAGGCTAGGGTGACACACAATTACAGTCTGGTCGATGACTTGGCGCAATCCCCAGCAGCCATGTTAGTCTTGGAAGTCCTCCAAACCCATCCCACTCAACAAAAATCATTGCTTTCCACCTTGGGGGAAGTTGACCCTGTTGATACTAGACTCATCACTTTTGATCCAGATTGTGGGGAACCCCATCTCCCTGCTTTGGTAGCTTTCCAGATACCAGTCAAAATTCCGAACATCACAGTTCATTGATGCATCATTGATGAAGGTGCATCCACGTGCATCATGTCCAAAACCATATGGAAGAAACTTGGCTCCCTCGAGCTAATATCATCTGCCATCACTTTGAGAGCTTATGATGGATGACCATCCTCTCTTGAAGGGCTCTTTCAAAATGTCCCCGTTGAACTTGGGGGAAAAACCGTTCTTATTGACATTGAGGTTATTGACGCCCCACTCAATTACAACATCTTGTTTGGATGTATTTACATGTACACTATGAAGGCTTCAACCTCTTTTGTGTTTTGAACGATGATGTTCCCCCACAATGGGAAGATCATCACCATCGACCAAGTCTCACATTACGATCCCAACCCTTCCTCCAACATCGATAACATTCTACCTTTTGTCCACACTAATTCCGATGCCTACCCACTCATAGAGATGGGCTCTGGAATTTTCAAGGACCCATCCTTGCTAGGGACATACCATGGAGCCCCACTGCTCATACATCCCTCAACACAAGTGTGTGTCATATCTTCTGATGGAATGGAAATTGGAGATGCCATTCCTCCCATCGATGCTTCTTCACTCCTTGACGTCCCACTAGTCGCAGAAACCCTACTTTAGGAACCCCCTGAGAACCCTTAGACACCACTTGTTCCCGGTTTCACTCCCCCCTAGGGTCACATCCCAGTTTGGGAGACAGTCCCCCAAGCCATTACACAAATCCCCTTCTTCTACCCCCCACCAGGCAAACAAGCTTTCCAAGTAGTCGCAATGCTTACCCTTCCTAACATGGTGCTTGTTATTCCGGTTTGGTATCTCCACCCACATGATATGGTTCCTCAGCCATTCCTCCCTCCCCAATCGAGGGAATCTCGATGTAGATTCCAATACTCACTCCAAACACGCCACCTTCACCCCCACCTACCAACCCCATCTCTATAGCTGGGGGTAGGTGAAAGAAGAAAGATCCCACTACTCCACTTCCTCCCCAAGTTCAACCTCCTTGCGCACTATGTGAGAGAGAAGGACACCCCACCAATATATGTCCCTCTCTCCCTGAGCTATGCAATTTAATCCAACTCCCTCAAGCAACCACACCACTCGTCGCTTCATCAAACACATATAATACTACCACTGCGTCCCCTACTACAGCCAGTAAAGGGTTGCGAACCAAATTTGCATGTGCCATCTGTTTGGAGTATGGCCATTACACCCACCATTTCCCTGTGCTACCTCAATTTTGACAGACGCTAACAGAAGTACGCCAAATATTTCAGCAAGAACCCTCTCCATCCACATCATCAAGCACTCAAGTCACTGACATCCATTATGTCACAACCTCAGTCAATGAACATATGATATGCCCTTTCTCTCTTTGTGAATCACTTGATCATTTCACATACCAGTGTCCTATGATCATTGAATATAGATGCTCCCAAATGGCCCTTATTTAAAATCCTCCAAACCCCTCACTTCCTGCGATACAAGTGATTCTCCCTACTCTCTCTCTCCAGATATTGTTCATATTCTCTCTCCTAATACAAAGGCACTTCCCACTCCTCCATGGTTCATGGAAAGCCTATATGAGGATTTTCCCCCAAATCCCCCCAATTCTTTGGTTCATTTCCCCACAAAAATCTTATGACCGACCACAATTTTTAACTCACAGTATCTTGACATTTGGTTTATGTCAAGCACGCCATTGCACCATCTTCGCGATAGCTCCTCTATGACTTCACCACCTCAAGATCATCACATGGTGACAGTCCCCAAGGTTACTTCCCTAGATCCCCTATATTTGCACACCTTCCATTGTGACAAAGATATCCACGAGGAACTAAATACACCCGATTTCCCATGGAATGTGATCCACCACTGAGTGCTCTTTCTCTGACAGGAAGCATTTGATCCTCGTAGTCAAGCCTCCATATCCACAATTGAAACTAAGGATTTCATCCCATCAGGGCATATAGACTGGTTCAACAACCCTATCCTTTCCCCTGATGCTTTTGAAGATGACAATATGGCCAAAATTTCCCCCACTGTCAAAATTGACATTTTCGTCAAACCAGGAATCATAGAGGAAATCAACATTGGCACCGCATGCTCCCCAAAAGAACTCACAACTTACAAATATCTTTTCCAGCAATACAGAGACATTTTTGCCTGGTCATACATAGATATGCATGGACTTGATTCTTCTATTTTCAAACATAGTATCGATGTGTGGACTGATATCACCCCTGTACGACAAAAGTAATGCCCACTACACCCATCCAAAGCAGCGTCCATCAAAGATGAAATTGAAAAAATACGCGCTATCGGGTTCATATACCCATCACATACATGTCATGGGTTTCCAACCTCGTCCCTATCAACAAAAAATAGGGCACCATTCACGTCTGCACTAAATTTCATGATCTCAATCACACTTGTCCCAAAGACAACTTTCCTATGCCTTTCATTGACCAAATTATCGATGATTGCGCCGGCCATGAGGCCTTGTTCTTCATGGACATATTCTTTGGCTACAATCAAATACAGATCCACCTAGCAGATCAGTATAAAACTACATTCACCACCACATGGGTACTTTTGCATAATGTGTCATGACTTTTGGACTCAAGAACGTCGGTGCAACGTTCCAATGAGCCATGGCCTATGTTTTCCATGATCTCGCTTGCATCATCCTCACTTACCTGGACGACCTCACTGCTCAATCCAAGAAATGAACACAACATCTAGATGACTTACGAGTTGTCTTTCAACGGTGTTATCAGTACAATATCCTCTTGAACCCCCTCAAGTGCATATTCTGCATCATTGTCAGACACCTCCTTGGGTTCATCGTTTCCCAACACGGCATCACAGTGGACCCCCTCAAGGTCCAAGTCATCACATAAATTCCACCACCTCGGAATTTGCACCAACTGCAAATCCTACAAGGCAAAGCCAACTTTTTGTGACGCTTTGTCCCCAACTACGTGACTTATGCACACATTTTCCTTCGCCTACTGCGTCATGATATCCCATTTCGATGGGATGAACATTCCCAAACCGCTTTTGATGATTTAAAAGTGGTGCTCTCCAACGCCCCGTTTATTAGTCCACTCGACTATGATCACGACTACATCCTCTACTTATCTTCCTCAGCCGTCTGAGTAGCAGGAGTTCTTGTTGAACTAGGGGATGATGGTCGCGAGCCTGTTATTTACTAAATTAGTAAAAAAAATTCAGGACCACCCCTGAAATACAACCACGAAGAGAAATTCATCCTCACAGTCCAAAAACTGCATCATTATATCTTGCTTCGGACTACCAAAGTCGTGGCAGATTCCAACCCCATGTAGTAATTGCTAAGTTGACGACAAATTAATGGTAAGTTTTCCCGATGGATCATCATCCTTCAGGAGTATGACCTAGAGTTTTCAACTCCCAAAATCAAGAAATACCTCATTCTCGCTAAACTCATCATGGTGTTTCCATCAGATGCTATAATTTCACCCATCAATATGGATTTTCCTGACGAACACCTATTCTACATCCCCTCGGATGACCCCTAGTATGGTGACCTTCTTGTCTACCCGCAGACACAGAAATTTGGGTCACACCTCTCTCGAGAAAATTGTCGGTACATTCACCATCAGGCCCCTCTCTAACTCCTCATTGGTGACATTTTGTATCAACGTGGTGTCGACACCATACTCTGTCGATGTTTGACCATCAATGAAGCTGATAGAGTCTTGAATGATTTCCACAATGGCGCCTGCGGTGGCCACCTCTCAGAGATTTCCACTGCCCAAAAAATCATTCGAGCAGGCTACTTCTGGCCCACATTATTTCACGAATGCATCCATTCTATGAAGCGATGTGACAAATATCAGTTGTATGCCAACA
Organism: Picea engelmannii; assembly: GCA_009831015.1. Lineage (NCBI taxonomy): Eukaryota > Viridiplantae > Streptophyta > Pinopsida > Pinales > Pinaceae > Picea > Picea engelmannii. Next base: position 465,752 of record ML794297.1, read on the forward strand.
AAGCATGAGTGCCACCTTCTCTTCTACACCCAGTCATCACTGCCAACCCCTTTTGAAAATGAGGCATACACTTCATGACTTGCAACCCTCCATCTAGCAATGGACACAAGTACATAGTCATGGTAGTTGATTACTTTTTCAAGTGGGTCAAAGCCATTCCCACCTTCAACAACACCGCTGACACTGCAACGCATTTTTTCTTTAATCACGTCATCTCCCGCTTTGGAGTCCCACTACAGTTAGTCTCCGATCATGGGGAACACTTTGAGAATGAGATATTGGTTGAACTTTCCTCAAGGTTAGGTTTCTCCCATGAGTTCGCCTCCCCATACTATCCTCATTCCAACAGATAGGTAGAAGCTATCAAAAAGGTCCTCAAAACCATGTTACAACACACGGTTAACAAACATAAGACCAATTGGCATCATATGTTGTTTTCTGCTCTATGGGATTGTCGCATGGTAGTTAAAACTGCCACTGGTTTTACACCTTTTCATATTGTCCATGTGGTCGAAGCCACTCTCCCCATTGAGTGCGAAATTCCCACATTGCATATATCTATCGAGCTATTAACTAACACTTCTCCAATGGAGAAGTGCTTGCTGAACTTAGAGTCACTGGATGAAGACCGTCGGTCTTCATGACAGAATAATGAGGCAGCTAAAAAATAGTCAAATGCCACCTTTGACCGCCATGTCAACCTTCGCTCATTCAACGAAGGAGACCTCGTCCTTTCCTACGATATCACTCACGATACCCTCAGCCATGGAAAATTCGAGTCGTTATGGCATGGACCCTACATCGTCCAACACTGCCTCACTAAAGGCACATACATCCTATCCTCTCCCAAAGGCTTCCCCCTTAAAGAACCTGTCAACGGGTTGTACTTAAAGAAATTTTACGCTTGAGCGTAGTCATTCTACACTAGGCTTTTTATTTTTTTGTACACGTTTTGTAGAGTTTTTAATATTCTTTTTCCATCCATGCCTTATGTTTGATCTACTATTTGTGTTATTGAAAGATTCTTCCTCCATCGGCCTACCACATTGGTTATGCTGATGGAGCTAGCCAATCGACACAGAATCTCGCTTCGGCCGCTTGGGCCCTTTAGACCCCCTCACATGAATTGCTCCATTGCAACGACATATGTTTGGGCTCAAAAACCAACAGCCAAGCTAACTACACATCCGTCATTGGCCTCCTCGCCGAGGCTAGTCATTGCCATATTTGCCACCTTAGCATTTTATTAGATTCCTAGCTTGTTGTCCGCCAGCTCAATAATGTGTACCGTGTTTGCGATCCTTACCTCTTTTGCAAATACCTACAAGTTAGAATCTTATCTCGACATTTTGATTCAATTACATTTACACATATTCCATGAAATTTTAATCAAATAGCAGATAATATGGATAACCTAGTGTTATATTGGCATTTATCACATCAAGAAACCATTACACATACATAACTCATCAAAATTTTGTCACAGCATATAAGATTAGACATCATAAAAATCATCACAAAACATCATCACATGTGAACATCACAAAGGTCCCAAAAATGTATATCCACATATATATATATATATCGATCAATGTGCCATCAATGTTTACAAAAAATAGTACAACATGTACATCACCCGTAGGCAGGTGAACCCCCTCATCCCTATAGGTACAAAATAGGTGTCACACTACCCTATACAAAATGGGCTCGTAGGAATAAATAAATAACAAAAATATACAACAAGAGAACTCATGGTGCCTCTAGAACGCCACCACTAGGTCCTCTATCTGGAGGAGGTGCCCCACTAGCCGGGGGTTTTCCAAGTCCTGGGGGCAGTCGCCCAGTCATAACCACCCTCGCTACAAGTGCTCTATGGATCAGGGCCTGCAACTCCACGGGAAGGCCCACGCACTACTCCAAAATGCTCTTGTCCTGGATCTAGTTCCACATCCCCTCGGGAACTCCCTGTAGCACCACCTCCAATCGACGATGGAAATCCTCTAACACCCCAACGGCCTCTGCCGGAGGAGCATGCGATGGCCCTGCACCGGGGTCATCAAATATGCGTCTATGGCCAGCTCTCACATCATCGGCTAGCTTCGCACTTGCCTCGTTCCTCCGACGTCTCTCTCTTGCCTGCAGATCTCTCCGTAGTGGCCTCACTGGTCCCTGACAAGTCGACGCTCTAATCAACTCCACCTCACGGCCTTGTGGCCCCACATCTATACATACAGAAAACAACGATAGAATCAACATCCATCCATACATAAAACATATGCTATACTATCCAAATCATAAAACATAAAACACAGTAACATACCTCTGTGGTCCCAAACCTCTCCAGGAAGTAAAACCATATCCGAGTCCTACCAGAAGTCCATCCCATCATATGGGAACTATAGTATGATCTGTGGTATCTGGCGCCACACACGCTCCATCTCGATCGTAAAATAATGGTGACCCTCCCCACCCCCATGTCATACCAAAATTGATGCCCACCGATCCAATCATGGCTCCCATGCAGCAACCACCTCCAACAAAACTCTCAAGCGCAACATGCGCACCCTCTCCAAGAACCACACCACCAAGATTGAACCAAAGGCAAACTCACCTGATTCAACATCCCGACACTGGTTGAGTTGCCCCATCATCTTGGTGTGTAACATCAAGCCCCAGAAAAAATTCTCTCCACCCAATGCCCTCTACATGATCCTCAGTTGACCACCACTGATCTACTGAGTAGCTAAGGATTTGTAGATCCTCATGATCATCATAGTGATGCACCTATGCACCAATGCATCCATCACCCCAATCCGCATGACCGAGCCCGACATAAATTCCTCCCCCGAATAATACGTCCATGCCAAGTCTGCCAAGTGTGCCTCCCCTGGAAACTGGGGCTCAGCAGATAGGGCCATCCCCCAAAAAGGGAGCCCAGACAAGGAGTAGAAATCCTACATCGCAGAGAATGTCAGCTACTCCCCCCTCACAATGAAGCATTGCATCTCAGTGCTCCACATAGAAATCACAAACTACAACAGGTACTCCTGTGCCCATAGCAATGAGCATTCGAAGAAATTTAACAACCCATAGGCTGCTAAAGGTCCCAAAACACCCATCTGATCATCCCTCACTGCCTCACTAAGGCACGCCCAGTCTCTCTCCTTCCAGTGGACTGACATCCTGAACTGATCACCTACATTTCACACAAACAACACTTGATCAACCATCATAATTCATAAAACGAAAAACTTCAAAAAAGACAAGTTTTTTCAACCCCCCCCAGCTTTGCCTCATGTGCGCAGTTGTCACCCTCAAAGGCACGCACATATGCATGTATGTTCTTCTCACAGTTGTGCATCAATGTGAAACTGTCAAAGAAACATAGGTGCATCAATGCGCCTCTGTCATACCCACAGGTGCGCATTCATGCACACCTATTCGTTCCACAACTGCGCACAATGCACAGTTGTACTTCGAATAGGTGTGCATCCAATGCACACCTGTTTCACTCACTCATGTTCCCCCATGCATGACTAGCTTCTATACATCTGTGCACCCTAGTGCATGTATCCTTCGATCGCCTGAGCACTAGAGGACCCACACTCACAAAATCCTTCAGTACGACCCTCCGTATGACCCTGCCCAGAAACAAAACCCTAACTACTATGCAGGAGGATGAGACCACTAACCTGGCTCTCGCTAATCCTGGATCGTCTAGCTCGAACTCTCGGAATCTCCAAATCTCCTCTAAAAACCTCTCGTCAACTCACTATGGAAGCAGGTACAAATGAGGTGGCAATGTGGGCCCTATAGCTATATATAGTACCTTTTGCCAAACTTCCATGCTCAATTACAGGATCTCCGAGCGTCCATTTTCCGATCCGTCTTTAGCCACGGGATCATGATCCTGTCACCTACACAGTCACCTTCTTTGGGTCACCATCCATCCTTGGCTCTGGGGGACAATTTTTATCACATCACGCCCAGGTACGCATGCTCATGTTCAAAATTATCAAATAATTGTTATATGTTCTTTATCTTCAGATATTGTTCATGTCGGGTATTCAGTTTTTATGTGTGCAGGTACTTGGTCATCACCCACCAACACAGCCCTTCAAGTATATGATCGACATTGGCATGTAGTCATTCCCTTTGAATATCAATTACATCTCCTAGTCACACCCTCTGACATTTTCCTATAGGATCCCCCCATCTGGCACTGCAGTACTATCACCTCCGCTGCATTTCAGTACTGTCAACTGATAGCACTCTCTCCTACATGAGTTGTCCCATTCATAGTCCCCTTTGGCACTTTTACACTCATGCTGCTTTCACCCCCTAGGGATGGGAGTCTCGTTAGTCTTACACATGTTCAAAAATCAGCCACATACTCCTTCTCCTCATTTTTTCTAGCTTTCCCAATGGACTCCCAGGATATCTCCTCACGGTTCTAATTTGACTACACCACCGCAGTATCATTAACCTTCCACTTTCACCCACAATCAGTTTTCCCATATGCAAATTTCCCTCCATTCATTTACCTCATACAGAAACCCACCCATGGGCCCCCCACCCTCTGCCAATTCTCCATACAACTTGCGCCCTCACAGGCCAAGCCATCTTTCACTGGGGCACCCGTTTCTATATCTATACACTTATCCCACCTTATTATTTATTTATTTTTTAATTGTACAAAGCCTTTCGTTTCCAACATTTACATAGATTTTTGTTGTCGCCTTTAGCGACCTTCCTTTTCCAGAAAAGAAACCCTTGTTTCCCTTGGTTGGGGAATTCATTCACATTTTACGCTTGTTGACATCATCCATAAACACCGAGTATCCCTCAATACATATACCTTTGAGCTCTGAGTTTTTCCACTTTGTCACGCCACTAACACAATTTAACCCACATCTAGTCGTCCCCCTGATGCTAGATCCAATTTCCTAGGTTGCTGCCACTCATACTTCACATATATCCCCAACCAAGGACAATATTGAGTCTCACCACATCTTGACTTCGTCCATGTATCTCATCAGTTCCTGATCTCATCAAGTGGATTTCATGAATCCCTTTGCTTCTTGGAGTCGCGTCCCCTTTTCTGTCGACATCAACACAGTTTCGAGAAGGGAGACAGTGTCTTGACTCTCATTACCTTTACAATGAGAAGGCTCAGATGAAATAGTGAGAACCATAATTGCTCTCTTCTGTCGTTGACCCCCATAACATTCGACGCCAACACAATCTCATGTTACAGTGGGTCTTACTTCACAACTATTGCAGTTGTTTTATACTAGTTAAAGACCTCTGAAATTTGATGGGCTATCAACGCTTGAAAATCATCGACACTCCTTGCAAGTGTCATCGCCTCTTTTTTAGAGTATGTTTACCATAAAAAATTGTCATCTACCATTATCAACCCACCCCGGAGGGCGCTGCAATTATCTACATCATCATTTGAGTTACATGACACGAGCATGGGGCATGCCCGCATCCTTTGTATACAATTTTTATTTTTCCACACCTTGAGAAAGGTTTGGGTCCCACAAGTTCCCCTCTCCCTCCAATGGGTAGCTCTTGCAATTTCTCTCAACACTCTTTCTTACAATGGTACTCTCAGTAGAAGAAACATTGATGTATTTTGGCTATATGTATGCTCCTAACCTCACACATCAGGGGGCATCTGTTATCATTGAAATTTTATCCGCAAATGGTTACAGGAATCCAGCATATCCAAACACCTATTAGTTCACCCACGGCTTCAAAAATGAATTTCCAAAAAGGCACAAACTATACAATTGGTTAAAAAATTAACATGCGCAGAAGAACTACAGAAGGTGCGCACACATGCACAGGTTAGAAATGTCAGAATAATGCACATGTGCCTGAGGCACGTCTATGTACGATAAAAGCTGCACACTCCTGAGGGTGGCACATTTATGGTTCTTGTCGGCCCCTCACCCACTTTTGGTTCATATCCCAAGTCAATTTTACCCTCAAATCTGAGTTGAATCCAAGTGGGGGGCTGGTCAAAGACCTAAGGGTGCCTTAAAGGGCCCTTTGTTCACACTAAAGACCGATTGGATAATGCCTCATAGATTTGCTATAAAAACAAGCCATAGGTGCACTATGAATTCAAGGATCTATTTGTATCATTATGCTTCCTCTATTCTCCTACAAGGAACCTCTTTCCTTCTTGGAGCATACTAACATCATTTCATTGAGCTATTCTCCTGACCTCTTGAGGGAATGAGCTTTGGATTTCTTCACCATTTCTTTTTTAGTTTTCCATTTGTAAGAAGAGATCTCACACAGGGGATTCAAGATCCCGCCCTTGGAGGAAGAGGGGACCCATAAGTCTCCCTTTCTCTTTAGTGTTTGCCCACTAATACAATCTATCCATTGGTGGCATGAATATTGGACAATTTTTTGGTTGATTTTGGTTCTAATTTCCATATGAATTGTAGTTTTGTTTCTTTAGTTGTTATTGGCTTATTTGTTTATTTATTTCTTGTTCTTGATGTGTCTAACTCTTGAACTAACTTATGTCATGTTCAGCTAACCCAACTAGACTTGTAGGTGTCCCTCTTTTTCTCATCCAAGTGGCGAAAAGGATACACCAAGGGGCATCTTGGAGGTGCATCCAATGTTTGAATCTATGTTTGACCACCCCCGAGAAATATGATATGCGCTCATATCCCTGTTTTAGTTCCCTCTCCGCGATAACAATTTGTTGTTGCAACCCCCCTTTCTCTGAGTGGGGAGCATGCTTTAACTTCTCTTGAATTTCTAATCTCTATTTCTACATGTACTATACTCTCTCCTTTACTTTACTAAGTTTTTGAGGTGTGAGGAGGTCCATAATGTCTTCAAATATACTAGGAACTTGCACATAAACTTCATTGAGTGTGAAGATCAATGCCTTGCATGCAGTGATTTCCACTTCATGGTGTGAATTAATTTTTTTATGAACAACTTCAATCTCTTTGTAGGTCACGATCTCTTGGTTCTGCTTCTCTTGGGTGTCCGTGTGTGCAACAATTTATTGGTCATGATTTTGTTGTAGCTCGACATAGGATTGGCTAAGTACATGGTACCTATCCCCCATTGCATTCATTATTTCGTTCATATAGGTTTTCAAGTCCTGCAAAGGCACCTGGGCCAATGCTAATTCAATGTATGGTAATGGGTGAGGCTTTGCAGTAGCAGATGGTTCCACAATCGTGACAACCAAAGAGTTAAAACATGACACTCTCCTTTGGGTACTGTTTTGAAAAAATGTAGCATCGGTTATGATTTTTGTCATCCCATGTTTGGGGGGGAAACTCAGTTGTGGGAGTAAGCTCTAGCTAATGATAGAGCTCATCCAATTTTTTCCATGATGCTCTATTCATTATCAGTCGTGCAAAAAAATTAGCATGGATCTCTTTGACGATGTTTAGGAATGGGGTGAAAGTCCACCCAGGATCTTGTGTGGGAGAGGTAGTGTCAATATCCTTGTCTCTGTCCTGGCCAGGAACCACTTTGTGCATGGAATATTTCAATGCTTCCTCCATGATGGGTGAAATACTGGTCTGCTTGATCGGAGTTGGTGTGTGCTCCTGTTCACTAGATTTTGGTTTTGGACTTAGCATAAGTGATGCACATAGTTTCTCTCTAGGTGGTGTATTTGTTGGTGTTGTCTACATCTACTCCTGCTTGGGCCCTTTATCCTTGTTGGATATCTTATCTATATTTTTACATGTTCATTGACCCAATGGTCCTTTACCCTTTCCTTAGGATGTCGCAGGTTGTCGCTGCTCTCCCACTTGTTCCTTAACTTTTTGTTGGGTGTTATCGACCTTTTTGTTCTCCTACCATCTCTTGGTACTTGTCTCTAATTTCTCTTCTATGTCATCAGGTGTGGGACGGAAATGTTCTGGCCACTTGGCGACAACCTGTTGAATGTCTTCCTCGGTGATGCAAAAAGGGAGAATTTTGGTTTTGACCTTCGAATTTGTGCAAGGAAAAATGAACACTATGGAAGTTTCATTCAAATAGTAGGTAGTCCTCATACCTATCCATGATGCTACATGGTATGCATAGTGTTAGTTCATTTGTTTGGCTAAGTTCCATAAACCATAACTCAAATGTGGTGTTATTCTCAACTTGAATGCTCCTATCCTTGGTGTGTTGTAGCTCTAGGAATTTCTATGCCGAGAACCACGTCAAGGCCTATGTGTTATAATTATGGGTCAGTGGTGGTTTTCATACTACCATAGATAGAAGCAATAAAATGTATTTGTAGTGAAATTCCCTAGCGAAATGCTATGCTTCCAGGAAATTTTGTATGAACTCATTCAATAGGTATCTTTCCCAAGCCATCCTAATGCCCTCGATGCAACTTTATGCAACAATGTATACCCCCAATGGGAAATCATCCATGTGGCACTTGCAAAAAATTTTTGTAGGCAAGTATTTTCATAGAAAATATGACCTTGTGATCATTTATCTCTACTATCAACACTCCTCTCGATCCCCTGCATCTACCATACTTAGTGCACACTTCCTTGTGCACTCCATATTTGGCCATTATTTATTTGGATGGATCATCTTCTTCTGTGGGGAGGCTTGAGACTAGGCTTGCTATGTCAGTGTCGACCTGATACAACTTCTCAAGCCAGAGGACCCCTCCATGAAAGTGGGTGAGTAAGAAATGTATGCACTATTTGCACCTAAAATGCAGGAAATCCAACAGAAAAATTATCCTCGATTTTTTTATAGGATTTTCCCATTACTTAGTGGTTTTTTGTTGTCATCCATATGGCTTTGTAATCACCTCAGTGTAGGAGTTGAATTGTAGTTCCAGGAATTTCTCTTCACCTGTATATTGCATTTTTCAAATTTTAGTTTCAAAATAATTCACAATATGGGGCCTTTGATACTCACATTGGGTAGTAGCTTAAGTGTGGGAATGAACTGTTCTTTTGACACCTAGACTTTCTTCTATGCTTGGGTTTTACTCCTAGAAGTTGTTATCTCTACTAATTTCTTAGCATCTCTGGTTTGTTGTGTTGCATCTTTCTACTCAGGAGCTTTGTTCCAAACTATAACGTTGTCGACACCAACATGTTCACTCTTTATTCTTTCCTCTCTCAACTTGATACTCTGTTCACTCTATGAAAATAATGAGTGGGAGTAATGTAGTTATATTTTAAATACTTGATGGGTAACTTCTCCCCCACAATACTTGACTATTGAGATGGATATCAAGGTTTATGCCCATTGTTAATGCATACCTGTAGTACTTTTATTTTCCATAAATATTATGCATTGTGGGGAATTATTACCATAACTGATTTAAGTTCCCCATGCATTCATCACTATTGTGAGCACTAACAACCTTTTTCTTTCCATCGTATCTTTCTATGTTCAGGTAACTAACTGTCATGTCTAGTTGTTTTGTCCTTTGCTTTGTATGTGAACATTTAAACCTTAATCTTCCCCGAAACTTCAAAATCCATTCATGGGTATGACCTGTCTCATCCCACTTTATTGTGCCAACCTACTTAATCCACCTATTTATTACTTCTATTCTACCCTAAGTCCTATTCTACTCGTGCACATTGTCTTTATATTGCACATCCTTGTCCTATGCAGGATATGCTACTACAACACATATGAGTCGGATGCATTCAACCTCTATGGGTTGCAACACTTATTCAATCTAATTCTATTTATCATCCCCTATCGTGGATTCCCACCAAGTTGTGTTGATTGTACCACGCCAATTGGACTAGTGGACAATCCTTGGAATGGTTACAATTTTTTTTTACATATATTATTTGGTGGTCTAGAGTGTGCCACTGGAGTAGGGGATACGTACTCCACCTTCTGTGTGGTGTTATTAATACATTTCACCACTTTCCTTGATTCCTATAGATCTGCGTAGTGAGTTTTCCACCAGAATGTAGGTGTTCATTTAACTACTACATCCATGGCCTGTATCCTTTGGGTCTCAAGCACTAACCCTATAATTGTTGCTAAGAATGTGTCTACTGAGTTTGCTCCATCAAACCTTGGTACATGGCACAACTCTGATCCGATCCAACGTACTTCCTTGGTGATTCATGCGAATCTCCTATTTGATCCATCATACATCTTATTCTTCCACATATCCATATTATCCTCCAAATCTATGTCATAGGAGAAAACACTCTCCGACTTAGTTCATTGTTGGCTATTGGGTTCACATGATCCTCCTTGCACCTTGTAATATTATATATGTTTTCTATTATTGAACTCTACACATTCTCATTAAAGGGCTTATTATACCTGTCACCCTCATTTGGATCTAGTGGTGCAATAACGCACAAGGTGTCTGGCTCAAAGGATATGTGTTGCCAATACAAGAAAAACTCCTTGTAGCAGAGGTTTTTGCATATTTTTTTAGTGTTACAAGATTTGGAAATATTTTCAAAAAAACCTCCACTCCAACTTCCACTATTAGAAGCGTAGGTTTTAACAGATTTTCCATATAACTAAAAAACGTTGGTCGGGAAAAGGTTTTTTTGTCAGTGCTTGTACTGTTAAAATGCCCCAGTGTGGTATTCCAACATAAATAAAAATCACCAGTGCGTCCACATAAATAAAAATCACCTATGCTCCCAGATAAATAAAAAGCACCGGCGCATACAATTAAATAAATAAAACTGATGCATCCACATAAATAAAAAACATTGGTGCTTCCACATAAATAAAAAGCACTAGTGCATACATATAAATAAAAATCACCAGTGCTTCCACACAAATAAAAAGCACTGGTGCGTACACACAAATAAAAAGCACTGGTGTTTTTTATGTTTATGCAAGCACCAATGCGTATTGTAGTTATGCACACTGAAATATTTTGAAATGATACAAATATAATTGTATATTATGCCATTTAAAGAAGTGGTTCTTTCTCACAATTTTGAGCACTAATGCATATAAATCATATAAACACACCATTTAGTGAGTTCAAAAGAATAAGGGGCACCGATACGTATATATTTTAATTATTTTATTTTTTTACAAATTTTCAGTTAATTATCTCAAAATCAAATATTTTTTTATAATAATATTGATTTTTATATTTTTGGTTTTGTGTTTTGATATAATGATTGCATTAATGCGTTATCCAATGGATTACACCTCTATTATTTGTAATAATGTAAATCATCCATATATTAATTAATCAATAACATAACATTTGACAATGCAATAGAATAAGAAACCCATTTTATTATATATGAATAAGTGACCCATCGTCATACAAAATGGGACAACGTAAAGGTCCACAATAATCAAAATGAAACAAATATGTAATTGTTACACTCATTGGGAACATGTCCTCATACAATTGGGACAATATGTCGAGCACATTAAACAAAATCCCTGATTTTCATAGACAAATATTCCAAAACATATAACTTTCAACAAAATTCAATTATATTGATTGCCATTCAACATTGTTTGAACTATTATCATTGCTTGATATGCATGCATGCCTAATTTCTTCATCACTTGTAGGTGATATTATACTTTGGTTATTTAACATGATGTTTTCTTGATCAACATTTTTTTGATGTTCCACCTCTTCATGTTCCATCCACAAACATAGAAATAAAGTGTAATAAGTATATCAACATTTTTATATAGTAGAATATACATGATTACATAAATCAAAATTTGTACCATAGCAACGACTGTTTCATAAACAATACATATTGTTTTGAAGTCATGCTGCATGTCGTCTCTCAAAATGTCTTCTATTGGATGCACTCCATACTTTGTTTCCTCCATGTTTAATACACCATGACAAAGTATAGTTGATATAATTAATATAAAGGTTTCTTGTTGTTCTATTAATTATAAAACAAGGGAAGTTAAGCAACATAGATACTTACGATTTGTTCAATTAATCCTTGATACTTCATCATATCCTCACAACCCATACATAACCCAATGTCTATCAATTCTTTAGTTGGCTCTTCTTTGTATGTTAGCACCTATTAGAAGACATCCATGGATGAGAGTAAATCAATATTAACTATAAATATCATAACAAAGATGAAATTTTAAGTAATATTGAAAAAATAAGTACTCACAAACTTTTCAATCAACCCTTTTATTCTTCGTCATCCTATCTTATGTGCTAAATGGGTTTCATTTTTTTTCTTTTATACAACAAAACAATTGAAAATTAGTATTTCATGCAATAATTAAATTCGATGTACATAAAAGAATAAATTAATGATTACATACCTCTCATGCATGTTGTAATTGTTGAGATGGCTCCTCTTATGATGCAATTATGTTAATTTATTTTACCATCTTTTTGTACACTTTCTTGGACATCCCCACCAACATGTATTGGTTTTTCCCTCGTTTGTCCCTTGGAATTTCTATGACATGCCTTAACCAACACACATAATTAATTTAAACCTATAGATAATTCAAATATATAAATTTTTAATACAACTTAAAGAACTTTCCTTGTTCTCTTGTTGGAATGAGCTATTATCATACATGTTGCAATAAGTTGTTTTCCTTGAACTTCTATTGACCATATTCTATAAATATATATATATATATATATATATATGAAACATTAGATATAAAAACTATGAATTGTTTTACAAAATAATATTCCAGTGCTCATAATAAACTAGTACACATCAGTGTGTTAATAATATATAATATATATACACACTGACACGTTAATAATATGTATATGCACCGATGATTTAATAAAGTGTATACAGACCAATGCTTTAATAATGTGTATACACACCGATGCTCCATAAATTAGTAGAAGCATTGATGTCTTATTAATGTTTGTTGCACACTTAAAATATGATTCTTTCAATATTAAAAAAAAAGGTTATTTTTATTTTAAACTCTACGGTGCTACTGACAAGAACATGTGCACCAGTGTGCTATTCTTGTACAATGCACACCACGAACAACATAAACATTTTTTTAAAAGAAAAATGACAACGACATGGTTTGGGATCCAATGCAATGAGTGATCTCATTGCAATAGATACCAAATACCCTATATACAAGTAAAGAAACCATATAAAAATATATTTCTTAAAAAAAGAATCTAGTTGTGAAATATAGAGAGGAAAACCAATAGAAACAACCAAATGTAACTGTGAAACCCTTTTATTTTTTTTAAAATGCAATAACTTTGTTTGAATAAAATAGGAGAAATATTTATATGATGAATAGAATAAAATCACATACCCAAAATTTCTCCTCTACAAATTCGCAATTAAATCCAGCTCTTCAGAAAAATCTACCCACTCCAAAGAATTTGCTCATAAATATCTCGTGCAAAAATATCCCCTCTAAATTTTAGAAAACAAATGGAACAATGATTAGGGTTTTCATTTATAAACACATACATTTTGAAAATATAAAATTCCCTCTCACTTTTTCACCATATATTTCAGGGCATTGATTCGGTCTGGTATTTTTATTTTATTTTACCCTTTAAGGATACGCCCGATAGTAAGATTCTCTCGTGTGTTGTTTTTACTGGAACACATCGGGGATGCATTGGTTTTTAAGCACTCTATGGAAGGTTTTGGGTTTTTAAATTATATTTTTTGTTTAAAAATCGATTGTTCTGGTGTTATTTGTTATTGGGAGAGCACTGATGCACTTTATTATTGGGGGAGCATTGGTGCACTTTATTATTGGGGAGGCAGTCGTGCACTTTTTTATTGGGGAACACCAAGATGCATTTTAAAATTTTAGTATTTTATATTAATAGCAATTATCGGTGTGCTTTATTTGTTAAGCAATGATGCGTTATGTTTTGTACAAGCACCAGTAACTTATTCATGTGCAGGAACATGCACACCAGTGCACTATTCCTATATAATGTGCACCACGAACCGTAAAAACATTTTTTTTAAAGAAAACTAAAAGTAACATGGTTTGGGATCCAATGCAATGAGTGATCCCATTGCAACATATACCAAATTCCCCATATACAAGAAAATAAACCCTATAAAAATATATAAAATTCTACTTGTGAATGTAAAGAGGAAAACCAAGAGAAACAACAAAGAAGCCAAGGCTTCTAATACCAAATGTAGCCATGAAACCCTTTTATATTTTTTGATAATGAATGAAATTTGTTTGAATCAAATAGGAAAAATATTGAGATGATGAATATAATAAAATCACATACCTGAAATTTCTCCTTTGCAAATTTGTATGTAAATATGGCTCTTCAAAAACATCTACCCACTCCAAAGACTTTTCTCGTAAATGTCTCTTGCACAAATATCCCCTCTAAGTTTTAGAAAAAGAATGAAATAATGATTAGGGTTTTCATTTATAAACACATACATTTTGAAAATATAAAATTCGCACTCATCTTTTCAGTGTATATTTCGATGCATAGATTCAGTTTGGTAATTTTTATTTTTATTTTATCCTTTAATTGTGTGCTCGACGGTAAGATGCACCGATGCATTTTTTTTTACCAAAACACATCGGGGCTGTATTGATTTCTAAGCGCGTCATGGAAGGTTTATGGTTTTTAAATTATTTTTCTTGTTTACAAATCAATTGCTCTAGTGCGATTTGTTATTGGGGAGAACCATGATATATTTTTGCCTTTTAGTATTTCATGTTAATAGCAATTATTGGTGCAATTTATTTTTTAAGTACCATAGCGCTATGTTTTGGAAAAGAACTGGTGCGATTGGTCAAATTAGGAGCACACATGTTCTAGTGCATTCATTATATGCACATTGATGCACTTTTTTTTTTGTTGTTAGATAAATATCCCTGACTTGCGGGATCGTCCTGTGGCTGAGATGCCACGACCCAGGGGCATATAAGCCATCAAAATCAACTAGGGATCACACTTATCCTGGACCACACCAACCCTTAACATGGCTGGATTTGACGTGTCCCCAGAGGTTTTGAACTAGTGAATTCACTTTTATAGTGCCTTAACAACACACTCCCTCACCAACTGCTCTACACCACGGGGACCACCGATGCACTTTGTTATTGAGGATCACAATGATGCATTTTATTTTTTATAAAACAAAAATCAATATTTTAATCTTTTGTATTAATAACAATTATCAACGCGCTTTATTTGTTAGCACTAGTGCACATGGTCAACTTAGAAGCACTAGTGTGATTTGTTATTGGGGGATCACTCACATGCTTTGTTATTGGGGGATCACCAATGCACTTTGTTATTGGGGAAGCATTGATGCACTTTTATATTGGGGTGCACCATGATGCATTTTAACATTTTAGTATTTTATATTAATAGCAGTTATTGATGCAATTTATTTGTTAAGCACTGGGGCGATATGTTTTGTAGGAGAAATAATGTGGTTGGTCAACTTAGCACCACACCTATTCTGATGCATTCATTATACACGTACCAATGTGTTGAGGTTTCAACATCAGGAAGAGATTCTCCTTGGTTGGTGATTCTTATTTTACCAAGGGAGGATGATACATTCACTCACGAGGACATGCTGATTTGGCTAGTGGTGAGTGGCCTAGCATGTTGATGTTCTCCAGTTAGCAGCATTGGGTAGACATTCTCCCAGATTAGTTAGGATTATTTTACCAAGGGAAATGACTCATTCACTCACGAAGCTTTTCTAGTAGTGAATCGTCTAGGTGTTGTATTTATCCTGACGAGGAGTGAATAGACTCAAGGTGCTCTCAAATTGCCTGCTCCAGGATGGAGTGATCTATATTAATTAGACGTGCATGTGAGGAAATAATCATCAACATAAATATAATAAATAAATAATATAATTATAAGATAATGTATAAATATATAAATAATTAATAATCAATAATTAATAATAAATAAATTAATAAAAATACAATGATGGAAAAGACATGTCCATTAATGAAAGAGCACTCCACCCAAGTATATATATCAAGGCTCTTGATTGTAATATTTCATCTCATATAATATTTGCTTACAATAACCTCTCATCAAGTTCGCTAAGTCTTGTTGAGGTTTTCAATGTGTAATTATTTTATGATAACAATAACATTTAAATCATAAGGCAATAATTATCAGATCTGAAAATTAGAAAAATTCAACATGGTGTCATAGCTAGTTAAAAGATTTTAGTGCCATAGCTAGTATAAGTCTTTTATGAAGCTAGTTAAAAGCTTTTAGTGCCAGATCTGATAGATCTGCTTCATATCTTTTATTTTTTTCAATTGCACAGTCGTGGTCAGGAGTGTCCTGTGCACACAGAGCAACCACATTCCCTTTAGTTGTGATTTTCCTAATTATAGGGCACGACCACCTTAAGGATTGCATTACATAGTGCGACCAACTCTTTTTGTCACTCTCTGTTTCTCTACAATATCAAGCATGAAACAAACAAAAACATTGAAAAGTACAAAGTGAGGTTTGTGGAAAGAGGGTTATCCAAGAAAGGGGGAGTGGACTGTGAGGAGATATTTTCTCCAATCACCAGATACACTTCCATCAGAACCATTATTTCCATTGCAACAATCATGGATTGGAGATTACACTAGATGGATGTAAAGACTATGTTCCTCAATGGTGTGATTGAGGAGGAAGTGTACATAAAACAACCTCGGGGATTTGAGGTACATGGTAGGAAGTCTCATGTTTGTAGGCTGGAGAAGGCATTCTACAGATTCAAGCAGGCACCTAGGGCATGGTACTCCAGGATTGATGGATACTTGATGAGCTTGGGCTTAACCAAGAGTGAAGAAGATACCTACCTTTACTACAATGTTGTTGATGGTGATCCTTTGATCTTGGTGTTATATGATGATGAATTATTCCTTACGGGAGAAGACTGAATCATCGATCAATAAAAGAGGGAGTTGGGCTCTGAGTTCAAGATGAAGGATCTTGGATTGATGAATTACTTCTTGGGATTGGAGGTGTGGCGAAAACCAAGTGAGATATTCCTCAGACAAGGGAAGTACATAGTTGAGATCTTGAGCATATTTGGTATGATGGACTGGAAGTCCATGGCTACACCTATGATGAAAAATATGAAGAAGCTGAGTGATTCCACTTCATATTCAGATATGGTAGATCCCACTATGTACAGGAAGATGATTGGATCCTTGATGTACCTAGTTAACACTAGGCCATATATTTTCTTTATAGTGAACACCTTTAGCTAGTTCATGGTTGAACCAAGGCACTTCTATTGGGTTGTAGAAAAGCAAGTGTTGAGGTCAATGCATGGTACAATTGTATATGTTTTGAGATATGACTCGGGTGGTGAAGTGAGGCTATAGGGATATATAGTTTCTTACTAGGCAGGGAGGGTAGTAGAAAGAAAGAGCACCTCAAGGTGTTGCTTCAACTTAGGTTCAATTATGATATCCTAGATTAGCAGGAAGTCTGACTTATGTAGAACTCAATATAGCAAAGGTGAATTATATTGTAGATAATGTCACAAGTCATGAAGCAGTATGGTTTTAGAAGCTTCTTGCATGACTATTTGATCAGAAGCTAGAGATGACCTTGATACATTGTGATAATCAAAGTTGTTTCAAAATTTCAAAGAATCCAATATTTCATGACAGGTCGAAGCACATTGAGATCAAATATCACTTCAATCAATAAATGGTGCAAAAGGGAGCAGTAAAGCTCCAGTACATATCCACATATGAGCAGATTGTAGACATTCTCACCAAGGCTCTATCTAGGGTGAATTTTGTATACTTCAGAGACAAGCTTGGCATGATGCAGAATGTCTCCCTCACTAAGAGGGAGTGTTGATGTTTCAACATCGAGTATACATTCTCCTAGATTGTTCATTCTGATTTGACTAAGGGAGGATGATCCATTCACTCATGGGGCCGTGCTAATTTGGCTAGTGGTGAATGGTCCAAGATGTTGATTTTCTCTAGTTAGCTGCATCGAACAAACATTCTCCCAGATTGGTCATGTTGATTTGACCAAGAGAAATGACTCATTCACTCATGGAGCTTTGCTAATGGTGAATGGCCTAGGCGTAGTATTTCTCCTGACGAGGAGTGGATAGACTAAAGGTTCTCTCACATTGCTTGCTCCAGGATGGAGTGATCTATATTAATTAGACGTGCATGTAAGGAAACATTCATCAACATAAATATAATATATAAATAATATATTTATAATATAATGTATAAATATATAAATAATCAACAATTAATAATCAATAATAAATTAATTAATGAAAATACAATAATGGAAAATACATGTCCATTAATGAAAGGGCACTCTTCCCAAGTATATATATTGAGGTCCTCAATTGTAATCTATAATCTCATATAATATTTACTTATAATAACCTCTAATAAAGTTTGCTAAGTATTTTTGAGGTTTTCAATGTGTAATTATTATATGATAATAGTAGCATTTAAATCATAAGGAAATAATTATCATATATGAAAATAAGAAAATTCAGCAAGATGCCCTTTGTTATTGGGGAGCATCGTGATGCATTTTATTTTTTATAAAATAAAAATGATATTTTAGTATAATATATTAATAGCGATTATCAGTGCACTTTTTTTGTTAAGAACCACTGCACACGGTCAACTTAGGAGAATCGATGCACATAGTCAAATTAGGAGCACCGGTTCTCATGGTTGACTTAGGAGCACCGATGGACACAATTGACTTAAGTGCACCTATGTTAAAAATTCTGCAAAAATATCTTCCCACCTGCCTTAATTCGACTGACCACACTGATGAAGTTGGTTGAATTAGGTGCATCGGTGTTAAGACCTATGAATTCTCTCCATCCTTTGCTAACAACCTATGCTATAAACATAGAAGGAATCATTTTTGGGGGGATTTTCTGTAAAAACCTCCACAAAAGGTGTTCTCCTTGTAGTGCACCGCTTCGGGTTCAGTACGACATTGTTATCAAATGCCCATTCATTTCTAGGTAGAGATAGAGAGAGGTCTGAGCCATCCATAATATCAATCACCTCAAAGTATGCTTTGGTATTTACCCCCTCAATGTTCACTTTCACTTGCTCTAGCTTACCAATATGATGGATTCTATATTGGTTGGAAATTCTAAGTTGAATAGGGGACCACACCAAGTTTGTCTTACCCACCAACTTCCAATATTTCTTCGGCTAGATGTTCATGTCGGATCCTAGGTCCAACATGAAACTGTCCATCCCATAGATTATTATCTCAGTTTTCATCTTGAATTCTCTTCTTGTGCACTTCTTTCTGCTCACCTGCCACACATATCATTTTGGTAGCAAGTCAAAAATAGGAACAATGGCCTTCTCTTCCCCCATACATCTTGTTAACATGTGTATCAATTTATTTTCATCTTTAGGATCACTTAACATCTTAAGGAAACAATTCAAAAAGTCACTTACTTGGTTTTCTAATTTAAACTCACGGTAAGTGTTGCACTGGGTTTCCTCTCACACTATTCATCACAACTCTTCACACATGTGTTCTTCTTCCATTTACTTCTCTGTTGTACATTGTACTTCCTCACACACTTGGGATTCTTCCTATGCCCTCTACACCATGTGATGCAATTATTCACACAAACGAGCTTCTTCCAATTCCCTTTGCACCATGCACTGCAATTCCTTGCACGTGTTGTCTTCATCGAGCACTCTCTATGCATCATGTAGAAACTTCTTCTAATGCAATAAATCAAAATTCATAGGTTCTTGCACCACTTTTCAAATTTTTCCTTCTACATTATGACTTGAACCTTATCCTCATTCCAAGTCCATTCATGTACATATGCATCCTTGGGTTACCATCCCTACATTAACTTCTTCTTTTGGCTTTTGATCTTTACATAGCTCCACAATAAATATTTTGAAATGCCCCTTATTCTCTTCCCATTTTGCCAATAATTTTGGGTAATCCTCCATGACATGATTTTCACTATGTCAATACCCACATAATATGCACGACTTGGTACAAAATTGCAACAAGTGGCTTACTTCACCACAATTAAAGAAAGTATGTGGTATTCCTCCACCACCACTATATCCTCTTCCTCTTCCTTGTCCATATCCTCCTCTCTAGCCTCTTTGATATCCTGATTTGTCAAAGCCTTTGTGGTATCTACCCTTCTATTCTTCCAGGACTCAGAAAGAGTCTGTAGTGTGATCTTGCATCAACTGGAGTGACTGACAATAGTTCATATCATGGACCATAGATTTGAAAAACTTGAAAAATGGAGTGTGCATAGTCTTATGATACTTCTATAGTGTTGGGAAAATATGAGGTATATGGCCCCATTGTTTGCAAATATCACACCACTCGATCTGTGGTCTGGTAAAAAATTGATTTGACATGCCTATCGATGTGTAACTTCCCAGTGTAGGGCACTCATTTCTATGGTGACCTTCGATTCAACATGTAGTACAACACACATTCTCACACACTATCTTGTAGTTGCATGGTGAGGTTCCCGAGATGATATTGTACCTATGCTATCCTTGTTGATATTTCACCACCTTCTGGTGTAGCTTCTAAGCACATCGCAATATCCATGATCTTTGCATGGGTCATCACTTTTTGTTGGGTGAGGGGGACATGAATATTGGGTAAGAGTCTTGCAATAAACCATTCTCTATGTTGGAGGTATTGGATATGAAATGTCGGCTAGTTCAACAAAAAATTTAACCACTAGTCATAGTCCCACATGGTTTCTCTAGATTGTTACTTGATCTCTTTGATATCAATGATGCATTGTGATTCTGATTTGGTTTATGAAATTTCCTAAGTAAATATATCCTTATCTCCATCAAGGACCTTTCTTTTCCCACCGGTGCAATAACCTTATACATCATGTACCATATTAGAAATTTGTATATAAAGGTGGTCTCCATCTACATAATCTTGGATTCCTTTTCCATGAATCTCTTCACAAGCCATATAGCTTCCCATGTGAACCAATTTTGTTCTACATCGTCCCTTCCCATTCCATGAAATGTGGGAAGCCTTAGAGTTGAGTCTTGATTTTCCATACTCAATCCATAAATGTCTTCCTGATTGACCACTAGTTATTGTTGATACTCATGCTCATCCTTGCAAAGTGTCATTGACTTTAGATTCTCCTCCACTCTTATCTTCTAATTTCTCTTCTACCTCTCTTACCTTTTCACTTTCTTCGGTTCTATCTTCTTGATGATAAATGTGCAAGGGGGATGGTTCAAGGAGGAGGTTCCTCTATAGTATTTCATCTTCTTTGGCGAGGGATCCAAAAGAACTCTCTATCTCTAGCTGCGCAAGTCTTACCATAAGCACTAAGGCCTATATGCCTTCTTGGAGGGCTCCACCATTTTCATACGATTCATTGACACTACTTCTATGTACCCCATCTTCCTCTGATGTGACCACATTTCTCACTAGCCAAGGGAATATGAATTCATTTTCCTCAATCCTTCTCCCACTGCTTCTTATATCCTCTCTTTATACCTTTATCTAAATGTTGTGCCTCTTTGAAAACCTTTATAATTCTTTTGTTCTTCTCTCTAGTGCATATCTTTTTTCTACACACCCTTCTGGTGCAGATTCTCTTATTTTTATCTTGGATCTGATTACTCTTTCATCACCCCTTGCTTTATTTTCTGTACTTTTCTACTCAACTTGCCTCCTTAGCTTTATTCTTCTCACATATATATCTTCTCTCTTTCTCCTCTACTCTTATGGACCCATTCTCTTCTCACCTCATATCATATTCAATACCTTTTGTTGGATACACTTTCTTTCTTCCTCCTCCTTCTTTCCATCCCCCCTTATGTGCGGGGGGGGGTTATTCGGCCATTCTATCAGGCTTCATGTGCATTATCTCCTTCTCCATGAACAAAATATTTATCCACGGAGGTATTTCTTCCATTAACATCCTTCTAGGTTTGTTTGCAATTTTTTTTTAGGGTCTATTGAAGGACTCGCTATAATCAATAGCAAATTCAACAATATACCCTTCTTTCATACGCTCAAACTAGAATGCGATAGATCTGGCCAAATTATTATCCACATATCTTAGCCTATTTACTGTATTATTCTCTCAAAATAGTGATTCTTGGGCTCCCCATGTAGAGTTAATCTTCGTTCACCTCTTTATCCATTCATGCATAAAACAAGGAAACTCAACAAAGAAGATTTCATGTAAATCTATATAGATGTACCTTTGTTTCCAACATTTGAGGTTTATATATAGATTCTTGGTCTCTTGTCATGTGAACTTGTCCTCCTTCTCAAATATCTAGTCTTGTATATGATTCTAGGAAGGTTTTCACCTCATTTTTTGTCTTCAACATGTAGTACAAAAACTTCAGGTCCCGACAATGGAACCATTTGTTGTCTTTCGACTGGGGAGTTTGAAACCCAAGGTTCGATGGGTTTTACCAAAAAAACCCCATAAGAACCAACATATTCAATCTTCAATAACTGAAGAAGGTCTCACCAAGATTTTGTGATAATCACAAAGACCATCGGTCTTATGCAGGGTGTGAAGGAATAAAACATACAAGAAATCTTCATGAACTAGTTATTTAGTCATTCATAAATACCACAAGCTTACTGGAAAAAATAATATAAAATAGGCATACATTCAATCCATACTCATTAGATACATAGATAAATGTGTTTCATGGTTTATTCATTGAAATAAAATGTATTCAAATGAATTTCCATACACATAGGCCAAATCATGCTCAATATGCATTAACAGTCAAACATAGATGAACCATGTGCTCAGATCTACGTTCTCTCTCATATTCACAAAAAATATATTTGAACATAGCCATAACTAATACAAAACAAAACTGGAGCTCTGAATCTTCTATAAATTACCCATTACCATACTACTTGCTCAGTCCTAGTGAACAAAACCCCAACCCTTACATATCCGCATGCATCCCCCCATATCTTCCATGGAGCGTGGAAATCATAAAAAAAAAATCATATCATCCATAACCTTGACTATGACCAGTTGGGTTATTACAAAAACAATTACAATGATTCCTGAAGATATTTGTGGATCCAGCTTTCACACGGTTTCTTTAAGTTCTTGTGCGCAGTACATAATGGTTTTCCAAGCATAGTAAATCCTTGAATGGCATATATGTTGAAAATTGGCACCGCACAACACATATTCTTGATCATGCTTCCAATGATAACTTGTGGTGCACAGACAGTCTTTAAACCCTTAGGGTGCTAACATCCATTTTAGAGGGTTTCAACCACACAAAAACATTGGTGTTATGATATTTGATCTGGTTGTGTGAGTGGTTTCTTAAAGTATTTTTCCTATGTGGAAATACCTTGTTTTGTAGAACACAGTATCATAGGCTATTTGAAGACTCACTCTCATTGTTGATCAAGATCCTGAAACTGTGTTGCCTCTTTTTTGGGTTCTGCTATTTCTATGCATTTCTAGGCTGAGCAGACTATTCTATTGCATGTAAAGTGCTACTTTCAGTTGGGAACACTTTATTTTCACTCTAAAAGGTTTCCATTTTCCCAAGATACATCCATTTTTGTTAGATCTAGAAGTATAAAGTCTGAATACACCTCTTTTAAAAAAATAAATATGGGTTAATATTTTGTTTTTATTGTTTTTATTGTCGTTTTTCTACTCTTTATACTCTGTGTATGTTATTTTTCATGTGCTCTGTGTGATCTCAAAAAAATATAAATAGAGTGGAAAGTGTTTTCTTTTCCATGTATGCTCTTTGATTTACACTTTATGTGAGTTGAAAAAATTAGAAATACAGAGAAAACCTGCATTTTTCAGGTGAGCTAATCGAGATCTAACCCCATTATTGTTGATATTTGGAAATTGTTTTCTTCAAAATTTCACTTTTCTTTGTGTGTGGTTGTGTTGAAGTTTTTTGCAAATAAAAACAAGGGTTTATGGGGTAAACATGCACTTTGAGGGAAAGAAAAAAGAAAAAAATCCCCCCTCCTTCATCAAATTTGTTATATATTAAGTATTAACTCACTTGGTTGAAATTTACTTTATTTATAAGATGTCTTGAGTTCAAGTCATTTTTTTAAGTTACTTTTTGAGAAAGTTCATGCAATCTTGAGTTATATCATAACTTTATTGTATAGTGCATTTCACTTTTATAGTGAATCACTATAAAGTAACTTTAATATTATTTTTTAAGTTACTTTTTGCATGCAACTTTAGTTTATAAATTAACTTCATTGTAAAAGTGATTCTCACTTATTCTATAAAAGTGAGTCACTTCATAAGTAACTTATTTGTAAAAGTGAACTTATACGCCAAGTTAGAGAAAGAAGGTAATTTATTTTTGCTCAATAACATTATTGTGCATTCATTACCACCTGAGAAAACTTCTACTTGCCATGTAGCACTTTGGTTATCACTTATGCCTTTTTTTAAAATGGCATAACTTTCACATACAAAGTCTATTTTCACCAATGTTTGTTTTGAAATTTCCTATTTTTAAAAGAGATTTCCATCCATATAGTTAGTTTTATATTTTGAATCCATATTACCAATATGTTTTAAGATGGATATTCCGAGTGATATTTTTATTACCGGTACCAACTACTTCTCATGGAAATTACATATGGAGGATGTACTACGAATAAAATGATTGTACCTGACTACATTGGGAAAATAAAATTCTCCCACCGATGTAGAAAAAAATCAAAATGGGATAAAAAATAATGATGAAGCACATGGATTAATCAGAATGTCCATCTCTCATGATTTTAAATTTCACCTGATGACCTAGATGAATTTTGGGATAATCTAGAAGTTATATTTGTTAAAAAGATGTGATTCAACCCCACTAAATTGAAATTCGGTTAATTAATTTAAATACCAATGACTTCCATTTCATAGAATGTTATTTATCTAAGTTCAAAACACTTAGAATTTTACTTAAAGACTATAAAATAGATATGAAGGATGACGTGGGCCTAATGGTTAACAACGTGTGTTTCCTCCTTGGAGGTCACAGGTTCAAATCTAGAGGGGGGTAGGGTATGTATACCTCCATATAATTTAGTAGTCAAATTGTTGTGTGGAGGGGGTCCCTTGTCCCACAAACAAGGGGGTCTCATACATCAATTTGGTATCTCGCTTTGTTGTAACCTTAAACATGGATTATTATTATTATTATTATTATTATTATGTTGTTGTTGTTGTTGTTCTTGGTAATCTTGGTAGTGAATATTCTATCTTTGTATCTACATTTTATGCCACTAGAGAAGATATAGGGGATTCTTATCAAGATCTCACTCTTAAGTATTTTTATTACTATCTGATTAGATAGAAATATAATATCTTGCATCTTGGAGTGATCAACACTGCAGGTACATCTAAAAAATCCTTAGTGGTCCAATAGAAATATAAACCAAGCATCCCAAGAAGTAACATCCTCACAAAAGAAAAACAAAGGTCACAAACCCTCTTAACCAACTTCTACTCCCAATGGTGACAAATGACCAAAATAAAAAATTAAGAAGAGTAATAGGAATTTCAATTTGTTTGGGTGATATGGTCATCTAGAGTATAAATTTTTTAAAAATATAGAGGCCTTAGAAGAAACAATGAATAATGATAACATAAATATTGATTCTTCTTCTTCTAACTCTTCTTCTCATGGACATGGACTTTCTGCTTCTGATTTCTCCTTCAATGCAACATTTACTTCTTCTTTTGGTGTGTGGTTTTTTATTCTATAACATCTTATCATATTTCTAAGGATGAAACCTTTTTTTCTACTTTTAATGAATGTAGCACTAAATATATTTTTTTTTGGTGATGATAGATCTCTTAGTGTTGCGGGGTATGGAATTGTTTAGATAGATGACAATGATTTCAATGATGTATTATATGTTACAAGTCTCTCTTGCAACATTCTATCAGTATGTCAAATCACTCATTCAGGAAAAGGTAAAAGAGTACAATTTTCACCTCACTAAGTTGTAATCATGGATTTAAGTGTTCCTAAACATGTTCTAATAGCTAGAATTGTTGATTATATTACCAAGTTGTACAAATTTGAGAAATTTAGGTCATCACCTTTTCCATCAATTTTTATTGCTCATAGTGATGACTTGAGAAAACTTTGGCATGAGGATTTTGGTTATCTAAACTATCTCTCATTTTAAGATACTCGAGATATTGTACTTCTTCTGAAAAGAAGAAAACTTTTTATATGTAAATGGGTGTATATAACTATGTATGAATTATATGGAAGTGTTGAAATACATAAGGCCTAGTTAGTTGTTAAAGGATTCTCTCAAGTTGAAGGAATTGACTACAATAAAACCTTTTCCCCCGTAGCCAAAATAATTTCCATCTGTATTTTTCTAGCCCTTGATACATCACGGAGATGGAAGTCCTTCATATGGACTCTAAATCGACATTCTTGCATGGATATTTTCATGAATAAATTAACATGGAACAATCTCTTGGCTATGTTCAAAATGATTCTAGCCTTGTGTGCCACCTTAAAAAATATCTATACGGTCTTAAGAAATATCGTCAAACTTGGTATGCTAAAATGGATAACTTTCTTCTTGACACTGGATTTTCTATATGTCATTATGATCCCAATGTCTATACCAAGAAATTAGGAAGCCATATCATAATACTTATTCGTTATGTTGATGACCTTATCCTCACTAATAGTGACCCTAACATTTTAACCCATGTGCAATCAATCCTTAAAAAGAAATTTTAAATGACTGACCTAGGCTATTTGCATTATTTCCTTAGTGACCCTAATGATAGAAATTCTACTATAGGTTATGTTTTCAGTCATAGTTCTAGACTTGTCACTTTGGATTGCAAGAAAAAATAGGTTATTTATTTATATTTATAAGAAGTAGAGTACCGAGCAATAATTAATGCAAGTCAAGAAGCCTTTTCGCTTCGAGAAATCATTTCAGAGTTTGGATACCAGCAACATCATCTAACCACACTTTGGTGTGACACTCAAACTGCCATCAAGATGACCAAAAATCTAGTTCAACATCAATGCAACAAACTGTTGATTAATTGGGTTGGTTGTCATTGATGTCAACCCTTGAAGAAAGTCCGGTAGCACAAAGGTTTGGGTAATGGACGCAAGTTTGTTTGATGGATAATGGTATGAGTTTTGATATATTTGAAGGTAAGACTATTCTATATGGATAGTACATGTCATGCCATTTCCTGTGGTATGTGGAACGTCACATAACTCCTCACGGCTAGAGATTTATGGCCATGTGAAGTTGGAGAACCCTCATGAGTCATCTAGAACCCCAAAAGGTCAAAGTAGTCAAAGTGTTTGCAAAGAAGAAATTATTTAAATAATAAAGTGAAGTGATGAGTGTACTATAAGTAAAAGAGGATGCAAAAGAAATTATTTAAATTATAAAGTTA
>ML794297.1:493932-510899 GCA_009831015.1 Picea engelmannii
TATAAGTGGGTTAACCCTAAAATAAGGAAAGTGGGTTAAGATGGTTAAAAGATAACCCCTTGAGGATGCTACATGAAAGTATAAATAAGAGGCAAGGCTATCTCATTTAAATACACTTGAACCTATTGAATATCATTGAATATCTATTTTGTGAACGGTTATTTGGGCAGGTATTATTGATAGAGAAAAGTGTGGCAGGAAAAGACTTGCAGCAATAAAAGTGTCGCAGAAAAAGTGCAACAGAAAAATCACGACAGAAAAAGTGCAGTAGAAAAATCACGGCAGAAAAAGTGTGACAGAAAAATCGCGGTAGAAAAATCATGGCAGAAAAAGTGCGGGAGGAAAATCATGGCAGGAAAAGTGCACAGGAAAAAGTGCGGCAGAAAAACCATGGTAGTTGATACACTTGTTTATGGTACAAGTTGATTACAGGTTGTTTGGACAGGCTATTGTGACGGGTTATTTGTACAGGTTTGGTGCATGGTTGATGCATTTGTTTATGGTACAGGTTGATGTATAGTACATGTTGGCACAGGTTATTGGTATAGTTTGTTACAGGTTTATTGGTACATGTTTACATCAATATATCTCACAGTGATAGTGTGACAATGGTTCCATAATTCTACTTATATTTCAGGGCAGTTGGATGGGGCAAGGACAGGTGGTTGTAGCCACCCTTCAGTTGTAGATGTTGGATTATTGAGAGGGGGGGTGAATCAGTAATAGAGAAATTTAATCCTTATTAACCATATAATCCAAGTGTTATATCAATGTAGAATTATCATCCAATAACTGCAGAGTAAATAAGCAATGCACAAATGAACAATCATACACATACACAGTACACCAGTGTTTTACATGGAAACCCAAAGCAGGAGAAAAACCACGTAATGTTTTTTCTTATAAGTCTTGAAGAATTACATTCATTGGAAGCACCAACTTCCTTTGTTTTCCAGTTGCAACTAGAAGGAGGCTCCAACCCCCTTGTTTCTCACGATACGACCTCAGGGAAGCTCCAACTCCCCTATTCTCTGGCTACAACCAAAAGGAGGATACAACCCCCAATGTTCTCCAGCTACAACTCGAAGGTGGCTAAAACCACCTGTCCTTGCCCCGTCCAACCACCCTGAAGTAGAAGTAGAATGATGGAACCACTGTCACACTATCACTGTGAGATATATCATCATAAACCTGTACCAATAAACCTGAAACATGCATCAATCTGTACTTTAACTTGTAATCAACTTGTACCATAAACAAGTGCATCAACCATGCACCAACCTGTACCAAACAATCTGTAATCAACTTGTACCATAAAAAAGTGCATCCAACCATGTACCAAATATGTACCAATCATGGGTCAACTACTCATCAATTATGACTCATCAATATGTACCAACATCATCAACTATACACCTCATGTATGTGCCAACTCATCAACTACTTGTCTCAACCATGCACCCAACATGTACCTTAACCAAAAGAAATCATCAATTTCATCATCCAAATATGATTTGTAACTCTGTAATAAACCTGGTGTATATGATCACATACCTGCAAATATTCCTTAACTTTCACAACAAGAGACTAGCATTTTCATCAAACTTTTCTTTAGTCTCACATGACTAGTTTGGGATTAGTCAACAACCCTAACTTGAAATAATCTTAACTATGTACCTGTAATGAATGAAGATCCGAAAATAGTACACAATGTTCTTTATTTTGTTTTATGTAATTCCTCTAGGTGTCACTGCTTGGAACCTCTTAGAAAAGGAGTTAGAGAAAAAAGAGCATACCTTGTTGAATTCTAGCTTATTCTAGAGAACGACCTTGTAGAGCGTGCCCCACAAGAAATATTTGTTGAATGGATATGAAAATTTTACATAGAATACTATAGACTATACTCTAACCAACACATTTGGTCTTACTGAATTTGGATCTGTTATGAAGAATTTATGACGTTTTTACCTGAAACACCGGTTTTAGACTAGTTTCAGAACTAGCCACAAACCCTATTTTCCACGGAGTGTAACTCCAAAAATACAACGAACCACAAGCTCAAATTTTTACCAAAGATACTTGGATATGTTTCCTTGATGGCCTATCAATTTCACATTCTGAATCATTCTAGAAAAACAGTTATTGCGAAAATGGTGAGATGACCTGTAAATAACATATCTTAGAAAGCATCATCAAAAGAATTTATCCTCCCTTGAATTCTGGACTTCTTTTCTTCACCTTCCCTTTGAAATTTGGCTTAGATATCCTTTGGTTACCTCAGTCACCTATATATATTCAATATTCTCAAGTTTGATGTAAAATTATAGAGCCTTGCCTCTTATTTATACTCTCCAAGTAGCTTCCTTAGAAGCATCTTCTAGGTCTCTTTGCCCACTTTCCTTATTTTAGGGTTAACCCACTTCTAATTTCTCCATTAAATATATTATTTAAATAATTTATTTTGTATTTACTTTGAATTATAGTACACTCATCACTTCACTTTATTATTTACCTTCTAAAATCTCTTAAACCACTTTGACTACTTTGACCTTTTGGGGCTTCTAGATGACATATGAGGGTCCTCCAACTTCATAAGGCCATAACTCTCAAACCATGAGGAGTTATGTGACGTTACACATACCACCAGAAATGGAATGACATGTATTATCCATCTAGAATAGTCTTACCTTCAAATATATCAAAACTCATACAATTATCCATCAAAAAAACTTGGGTCCATTACCCAAACTTGGGTTCTCCAACTTCTCATGGCCATAACTCTCTAACCATGAGGAGTTACGTGACGTTCCACATACCACTGGAAATAAAATGACATGTAATATCCATATAGAATAGTATTACCTTCAAATATATTAAAACTCATACCTTTAAACATGAAACAACCTTGGGTCCATTACCCAAACCTTTGTGCTACCAGAATTCGCTACTGGACTTTCTTCAAGGGTTGACATCAATGAAAACCAACCTTAATCAACAATATCCCACTTTGGAATTGATGGAAACACTCTAATGCAATACTGAAATCATTCCATGCAATACTGAATTCATATCACTCATGCTCCCCCTGAAATCATGCCTCTATCCTCTGCATCTCTGTGACCATTGCTCCCTCTAGAATCATGCCTCTGTCCTCTGCATCTGATAAATCTCTCCTCCTTTGTATTCAATGGCAAATTTGTCTTTCCATCTGGGGATGCTCCCCCTAACTGAACTGTCCTCTTTCGGGTGCTTCCTCGTGTACATCTAAGACATATAAGATAAGCATTCAAAAGCATTCATTTTGGATTAGAAATAACTCTGCGTCTCTGGCGAAGATACTCAAAGGATTCCTATGGAACTGGTTTTGTAAAGGTGTCTGCCACTTGTTCTTTTGTGCCCACATACTCAACTCCAATGTTCTTTTTTGCAACATGTTCCTGTAGAAAGTGATACTTGATTGGAATGCACTTAGTCTTGGAGTGCATCACCGATTTCTTTGAGATACTGATGGTGCTTGTATTATCACAATAGATTGGAATGGGCTTATCATACTTAACCTGTATATCTATCAGAGTTTGTTTCATCCATAGAACCTATGTATAACATGTGGTTGTTGCAATATACTCTACCTCGATTGTATATAGAGATATTAATGATTGTTTCTTTCTTAGCCATGATACTAAACACTCACCCAAGTAAAACACTGCTCCATTGGTGCTTCGTCGGTCATCAATACAACCTACCCAATCTGGATCTGTGTAGGCAATAAGTGATAGATCCTTTCCTTTTGGATACCATAATCCAAACTCTTATGTTCCTTTGAGATATCTGAAAATCCTCTTTACTGCTAATACATGTGATTCTTTTCGTGTTACTTGAAATCGTGCCACTTGTCCAACTACCTACATTACATCTGGTATGGATGTTGTCACATATAGTAGGCTACCAATCATTGACCTGTATTGCCTCTGATCCGTAGACTTTGAATCATAATTTTGCTTAACTTGCAACTGGTTTGCAATCTTCCATTTTGAACCTATTTAGCATTTCTCTGATATACTTGGTTTGAGAAATAAAAATTCCTTGGTTACTTTGACGTATCTAAAGTCCCAGAAAGAAGGATAGTTCTCCAAGTAATGACATTTCAAATTCATTTTGCATATCCTTTGCAAATTTCTGGCTTAACCTGTCATCATCACTACCAAAATTAATATCATCAACATAAACTTCAATTAATAAAATACTATATTCACTTACCTTGATGTAGAGGTTGTTGTCTACACTTCCTTTTCTGAACCCTGCCTGTTGTAGATATTTATCTAGTCTAAAGTACCATGCTCTAGGAGCCTATTTTAGACCATACAAGGCCTTCTTTAATTTACACACATAATCTGCGTTCCCTGGAAATTGAAATCCTTCTGGTTGTTCAATGTAGACTTCTTCTTCAAGTTCCCCATTCATAAAAACTGATTTTACATCCATCTGATACACTTTAATATTTTTGGAGCATGCATAAGCTAAAATAAATCGGATTGCTTCCATTCTGGCAACTAGAGCAAATGTCTCTTCAAAGTCAATTCCTTCAACTTGTGCATATCCTTTACATACCAATCTAGTTTTGTTCCTTGTAACCTGTCCATCTTCATTCAATTTATTCTTGTATACCCACTTTGTGTCGATCACATTCTTATCCTTTGGTCTTGGAACCAATTCTCAAGTGTCATTTTTCTCTATTTGATCCAATTCTTCATCCATGGCCCTGTTCCAAAATTCATCCTTGTTGGCCTCTTCAAAATAGGTTGGTTCAATCGTATATGTGAGTACTAGGTGCATTTGTTCTAGTGAATGGATTATTCTTCTAGTCTCAAATCCCACGTCTTTGTTTCCAATAATCTGATCTGAAGGATGATTCTTATGTACTCGTCTGCTAGGTGTTTTTGGAGTTACTTGTTGAACTTGCTCTTCTGTTTCTGTCAGATCCTCTTCGTCTTCCCCTTGTTTTTCATCTTTTGTTTCTTCTTCGTAAAGTTGTTCCATTGATTCATTTTCTTCTTCCTTTAATTCTTGTCTACCTATTTCATCAATTTTTACGTTGATGCTTTCCATCACTTTGTTCAATCTCAGGTTGTAACACTTGTATGATTTTCTTGTAATTGAGTAACCAACAAGTACTCATTTTTCCACACGAGAGTCAAACTTTCTCATTCTGCCATATTCTCTTTTGATGTAGCATTTGCTTCCAAAAACTTTGAAGTGCTTTACATTTGTTGGTCTTCCTTTCCATAGCTCGTAAGGAGTTTTGTCAGTGTTGTTTCTGAGAATTAATCTATTTTGAATGTGAACTGTTGTATGCACTGCCTGTGTCCAAAAAATATCTGTCAATTTGGAATCCATTAGCATTGTTCGAGCCATTTCCTGTATTGTCATGTTCTTTCTTTCAACAACTCCATTTTGTTGAGGTTTCCTAACAACGAAGAATTGTCTTTTTATTCCATAATTATTGTAGTAGTCCATAAATTCCTTTGAAGTGAACTCTCCTCCATTATCAGATCTCAAGCATTTGACTTTTGAATCCATTTCATTTTCAACCATTTCCTTGTAGATCTTGAAGTTTTCAAAAGCTTCTGACTTATTCTTGAGAAAGCAAACTGTGGTCATTCTTTTATAATCATCAACTAATAACATAAAGTATTTCTCACCTTTTAAGCCATTTGTTGTAGTTGGTCCAACTAGATTAGTATGCACAATTTCCAATGGTCTTTTCGTTGAATATTCCTTTGATTTGAACCTGGTCTTTGTTTGTTTTCCTTGTTGACAATGCTTGCATAAAGTGTTGGTTCGTTTCGTGATTTGGGGCATTTCTCTGACTGTTTCTCTTTTGCTGACTTTGACAAGGTTATCAAAGTGTATGTGACCCATTATTTTGTGTCATAGCCAAATTTCATCTTCCTTTCCTAGACAACACTTTTCATTTCCAATTTCACTTAACACATATATGTTGCTTGAAGTTCTCGTAGCTGTAGAAATCAATTTTCCTGAACCTTCTTTTCTTATCTCTCACTTTTGTGAATCGAAAGTAACTTTATGACCTTGGTCACACATTTGACTCACACTTAGAAGATTATGTTTCATATCTTCTACTAGTAGAACATTTTCTGCCTTTGTATTATTGTTCCCAATTATGACTGTGCATTTTCCAATGATTTTGGCTGAATCATTATTTTCGAAAGAGGTTGATCCATCTCTTTCCCTTTGTAATGTAAGAAACCTGTCTCTATCACCTGTCATGTGTTTTGAACACCCACTGTCAACATACCAACCACGTTTCTTCTGCTTAGCTTGTAGAGAGAGTGTGCATTCTTCATTGCTATATTGATCCTTCTTTCTTATCCATGTCCTTTTCTGAGGTTCCTGTCCGTGACTGTTGTTATTCTGTTGTGGTTCTCTAGGAGGGACTGTCATTCTGCAATCTTTGGCCATGTGTCCAAAATTGTTACATTTGTAACATTCCACTTCAGTGCTCAAAGATTCAAACATGTTGTAACTTCTTCTCTGTGTTTCATTAGGCCTTTTTGGATAACCCCTTTGTGTATGACTTTCAAATTTGGTTTTGTTCCTGTAGTTAGCTCTGCAATTCACAACTTTATGTCCAAAATTATTACATGCATAACATAAACCAAAAAATATAGTTTGATACCTGGGATTTGAAGATCTTCTAAAATGAGGTACTCTTATGAATTCTTTTTCTTCCTAAGGCCTATCTGTCGGTTGTTGATTCTGAAATCTGAATCTTCTCGGCGGAGAAGTGTCCCTGTAATCTTCCTTGTAGATCTTCCTCCCCCCTTGATTGTTTCTGCAAATGTTTTTGGATATGTTTCTTGCTCTGTTGTTTTGGAGCTTGATCCTTTTTCTATTTGATTGTATCCAAGTCCAAACTTGTCATAATGAGATTTTTTACTGTTGATAATGTCATCCAAAACTTTTGAGTTGTTCTGCATATTTTTCTTTTGAAGATCCTTTCTTAATCTGACAATCTCTGCTTCCAAATTTCCAATGATCTTGTCTTTTTCTTCTAGTTTTTCTTTGAGTGCTTCTTCAATTCTTTTATCTTCCTTTATTTGAACCTTCAAATTTGTGATCATTTGTTCTAGTTCTTGAGTGTCTCCTTTCTTGTCTAGTTTTGCTTGTAGTTTCTTGTTTTTATTCTTTTCTCTTCTGATAACTTCTATGGCACACATTAATTCCTCTCGGTAGTCAATTTTTGTCTCTTCAATTTCTTCTTTGACTTCTTTTTTAGAGTCTTCTACTGCCATGAATAGAACTCTTTCTGTCTCACTATCACTGACTTCATCTTCATCTGATGATGAGATGTCTTCTTTGGTGCATACGCTTTTCTTGAAAACTTTCTTTGTGGTTCTTTTGCCTTTATATATTTGTTTTCCTTTTGAGTAACCTTCATCATTTCTCTTTTTCTTATAAGGACATTTGTTAGCAAAATGACCAATACCATCACAATTAAAACAAATTAAAGGGATCTTACCTCTATACCTACCGTCGGTTCTCTTGTTCAGTCTTTTGACAAAGTTGGACACTTCTTCATCATCTTCCGAGACGTCACTGTTGCTACTATGTTCTTCTTTTTGCCTTCCCTTTTGCTTTGAATTTTTGGATGCTTTGAAGGCTGCTTCTTTTATATCTAGATTTTCTTGTTCAGTTCTAATTTCATATATTGTGAAGATTCCATGTAATTTGTCCATGCTTATTGAGTTTAGATTTGATCTTTCTTCTAGTGCTGATATATTAGGGTTAAATCTCATAGGAAGAGATATTAATACTTTTTGAACAATTACATATTCTTTGATTTATTCTCCCAATCCTATGATTGCATTTACTGTTTCATCAACTCGTAAAAATTAAGTTGCAATATTCTCATCTTCCTTCATCTTAAGTTGTTCGAACTGACCTTTGTAAGTTTGAAGCTTTGCTGCTTTGACTTTTGAATTTCCTTCATAAATATTTTGAAGTTTTTCTCAAATATATTTAGTGGATTTACAATGTGCAAAATTGGTGAATATTGTTTCACTAAGACCATTCATAAGTGCATTTTTGTCTTTGGAATTATTCTGACCAAGTTTCACTACTTTGTCATTTGTTGGTGGAATTGCTAGTGTTGTGTATCCATCTACAATTGATTGAAAATTTTCAAATCCATGTGCCTGCATATATGTTTTCATCCTTATGCTCCAAAATTCATACTTCTATCCATTGAACTGTGGTATTCCATTTTTATACAAGTTGTTTCTCTCCATGATCTACCTTTTAGTGATTAAATTGATTTCTGAAGGAACATGCTCTGATATCAATTGTTGGATTACTGAGAGGGGGGTGAATCAGTAATAGAGAAATTTAATCCTTTTTAACCATATAATCCAAGTGTTATATCAATGTAGTATTATCATCCAATAAATGCAGAGTAAATAATCAATGAACAAATGAACAATCATACACATACACAGTACACCAATGTTTTACGTGGAAACCCAAAGCGGGAGAAAAACCACAGAATGTTTTTTCTTATATGTCTTGAAGAATTACATTCATTGGAAGCACCAACTTCCTTTGTTTTCCAGTTGCAACTGGAAGGAGTCTCCAACCCCCTTGTTTCTCAAGCTACAACCTGAGGTAAGCTCCAACTCCCCTATTCTATGGCTACAACTAGAAGGAGGATACAACCCCCTATGTTCTCCAGCTACAACCGAAAGGTGGCTACAACCACCTATCCTTGCCACGTCCAACTGCCCTGAAGTAGAAGTAGAATGATGGAACCACTGTCACACTATCACTGTGAGATATACCATTGTAAACCTGTACCAATAAACCTAAACCATGCACCAACCATGCATCAACCTTTACCTCAACCTGTAATCAACCTATACCATCACTGTGAGATATACCATTGTAAACCTGTACCAATAAACCTAAACCATTCATCAACCTTTACCTCAACCTGTACCATAAACAAGTGCATCAACCATGGAACCATTGTCACACTATCACTATGAGATATACCATTGTAAACCTGTACCAATAAACCTAAACCATGCATCAACCTTTACCTCAACCTGTAATCAACATGTACCATAAACATGTGCATCAACCATGCACCAACCTATACCAAACAACCTGTAATCAACATGTACCATAAAAAAGTGCATTCAACCATGTATCAAATATGTACCAATCATGTGTCAACTACTCATCAACTATGACTCATCAATATGTACCAACATAACCAACTATACACCTCATGTATGTGCCAACTCATGAACTACTTGTCTCAACCGTGTACCCAACATGTACCTTAACCAAAATACCTCATCAATTTCATCATCCAAATATGATTTGTAAATCTGTAATAGACCTGCTGTATATGATCACATACCTCCAAACCTTACTTAACTTTTACAACAAGAGACTAGCATTTTCATCAAACTTTTCTTTAGTCTCACATGACTAGTTTGGGATTAGTCAACAAACCTAACTTGAAATAACCATAAATGTGTACCTGTAATGAATGAATATATAAAAATATTACACAATGTTCTTCAGTTTGTTTTATGCAATTCCTCCAGGTGTCACTACTTGGAACCTCTTAGAAAAGGACTTATAGAAAAAATGGCATACCTTGCTGAATTTTGGCTTATTCTAGAGAGTGCTCTGCACAGAATATTTTTTGAATGGATCTGAAAATGTTACAAAGGGTAATACATACTATACTCTAACCAAAACATTTTTTATTACTGAATTTGGATCTGTTATGAAGAAGTTATGACGTTTTTACCTGAAACATTTGTTTTAGACTAGTTTCAGGACTAGCCACAAACCCTATTTTCCACGGAGTGTAACTCCAAAAATACAACGACCCACAAGATGAAATTTTTACCACGGATACTTGGATATGTTTCCTCAATTTCCTATCAATTTCACAGTCTGAATCATTCTAGAAAAAAAATTATTGTGAAAATGGTGAGATGACCTGTAAATAACATACCTTAGAAATCATCATCAAAAGAATTTATCCTCCCTTGAATTCCGGCCTTCTTTTCTTCACCTTCCCTCTGAAATTTGTCTTAGGTATCATTTGGTTAACTAAGTCACCTATAGATATTCAATATGCTCAAGTGTGATGTAAAATGAGAGAGCCTTGCCTCTTATTTATACTCTCCAAGTAGCTTCCTTAGAAGCATCTTCTAGGTCACTTTKCCCACTTTCCTTATTTTAGGGTTAACCCACTTCTAATTTCTCCATTAAATTTATTATTTAAATAATTTATTTTGTATTCACTTTGAATTATAGTACACTCATCACTTCACTTTATTATTTACCTTCTAAAATCTCTTAAACCACTTTGACTACTTTGACCTTTTGGAGCTTCTAGATGACATATGAGGGTCCTCCAACTTCGTAAGGCCATAAATATCAAACCGTGAGGAGTTATGTGACATTACACATACCACCAGAAATGGAATGACATGTACTATCCATATAGAATAGTCTTACCTACAAATATATCAAAACTCATACCATTATCCATCAAACAAACCTGGGTCCATTACCCAAACCTGGGTTCTCCAACTTCTCATGGCCATAACTCTCTAACCATGAGAAGTTATGTGATGTTCCAAATACCAATGGAAATGGAATGAAATGTACTATCCATATATAATAGTATTACCTTGAAATATATTAAAACTCATACCATTAAACATGAAACAACCTTGGGTCCATTACCCAAACCTTTGTGCTACTAGAATTCTCTACCGGACTTTCTTCAAGGGTTGACATCAATGACAACCAACCTTAATCAAAAGTAGTAAGAGAACACAGGGGGTTGTAGCCTCCTTCTGGTTGTAGCCAGATAATTGGGGAGTTGGATCTTCCCTCAGGTTGTAGCCTGAGAAACTAAGGGGTTGGAGCCTCCTTCCAGTTGTAGCTGGAAAACAAAGGAAGTTGGTGCTTCCAATGAATGTAATTCCTAAAGACATATAATAAAAAATGTTATGTGGTTTTCTCCCGCTTCAGGTTTCCATGTAAAACACTGGTGTACTATGTATGTGTGTGATTGCTCATTTTTTCGTTGTTTATTTACTCTGAAACTATTGGATGATAATGCTACATTGATATAACACTTGCATTTTATGGTGAAAAATGATTAAATTGCTCTATTACTGATTCAATCCCTCTCTTAGTGATCTAACAATTGGTATTAGAGCAATTTCCTTCAGGAAACAATTTAACCACTTGAAGGAGATCATGGATTATTCTGAGAATGGAGTACCAATGTTTAATGGTCATAATGTTTTAAAGTATGAGATGTGGAGTAGAAGGATGAAAGTATTTTTACAGGAACAGGGGCATTATATTTGACTATCAATTGTTACAGGATATGATAGTTCAAAAAGGGAAAAGACTGCAGACAAGAAGGAATTGAAGAAGAATAACAAAATAACAATGGATTTTATTTGGGAAGGATTACCTAATACGATAAGAGAAAAGGTTGGTAAATGTTCATCAGCCAAATAAATTTGGGATAAGTTACATGACATATATTCTTGACCCATCGCAGATGCAAAAAATGCCAAAGAAGATGCAGATACAGATACAGATATAGATGCGGATACAAATATAGATCAAGAAGATGAAGAGTACATAATCACTAGAGGTATGTTGTTTTGTTTTAATTGTGAAAAGCACGAACATCTTGAAATAAAATTCCATGAGACAAAAAAACTAATTGAAAAGGAAGACAATTATGAAGAAGAATTGATTAATTCTTTAGATGAACTAAGAGAAGAAAATAAGTCACTCAAGAAAGAATTGATGAAACAAAAGGAAAGTGTTCAAATTTTTGAAGAATCCCAACAGGTCATCGAGAACTTAAGAACTCAACTAGAAGAAGCCAAAAAGATAGAATAAAATATTAAATATCACAAGTAGTATTTGGAAGCCAACATAGCAGCACAAAATGAAGAAGCGGAAATGAGAGAGAAGATATTGACAGATCATCTTAAGGAAAGAAATAACGATCTAAACTATCTTGAGGCAGAGTTTGGTCAAGAAGAGAAAGGACTTGAAGAAGAAAGAATCACATTAAAAATTCATCTTGAAGAAGAAAAAAGAACAAAAGAAATCATGAAGTCTCATATAATGAAGAAAGAAGAAGAGGTTGAGAAGCTTGAAGAAGAAGTTGTCACATTGAGAAGTAAAATCGTCAAGCTCAACGAGAACGTTGAAGTGACAGAAACATCCACATAAGTTATAGAGAATGAAGAGAATCACTCTAGGTTGTTAGAAAAGAAGAATGAAGAAAATAGAAAGAGTTATGCAGAAGTAATCAAAGGAAAGAATCATGGTCAAATAGAATCTAAGAAAACTATTGAAGATACATATTCCAGAAGACCATCCACATTCAATCCATAGAGAAGCTTCAATCATGATCATGATCAGTCAGGGAAGAAATTCAAAACGAATACACCACAAAGAAGATCATTCACTCCTAGGTATGCACATTTCTTTTATGGTCATTGTTTTTATTGTACTGATTTTGGACATAATGTTGCAGATTGCAGGGATTATAAAAATATTCAAGAAATAAATTCCTATGTGTCCCCACATAACATTGAATGTTACAAATGTCATAACTATGGACACATAGCTAATGATTGTAGAACCATGATCGATACTTCCATGAAAGAGAACATTGATATCATATATAAGAAAGTATGGATAAGAAAACACAAAGAACGGGTGAACAAAGACCAGGTCCCAGAGATCACAATATTGGCAATAAAACAAGATGAAGAAAATTCTACAGAGAAAAAGAAAGATGTTAGATACAAAAAGGTTTGGAAAATAAATGAAAGAAAATAAGGACAGGTAAATAAGGAACAGGTTCAAGAGATTGTACTTTCAGGCATTGTAGTGAAAGATGAATCCACGGATAGAAAGAAAGAAGTCATAGCTCAGAGAGATGATGATGAATACACATCAGAGAAAGAATTGTTCTGAGCCATACGACTTAGAGACTCCCAGGTAATATGAATATTAGATAGGGGGAGTCTATGCGATAGCTGTGACAGACCAAAGAACCATCCTTCGAGCAAATTTCAGAGTCTGAGAAGACAGATCTACAGTAGTTAGTTAACAGAAGTACAGTTTGATAGATTAATCAAGACTTCATGATAGTATAGTGGTAAATGGATCAACATTATGGACAGTTGTGCAGTTGAGTCTTGGAAAGTATGGACAGAGATGGATTCATAATAACACTTAGCAGGTTTGGATAGATATATGGCAGTGGACGAGAGCATGGATTCATAAGATTGGTTTAGAGGGTGGTGTAGAGACAAAGGAACATTATCATAATGGATGATAATTACACAAGAAATGGCTCGAACAATTCTAATGGATTCCAAATTGACAGATATGTTTTGGACACATGCAGTGCATACAACAATTCACATTCAAAACAGAGTAATGTTATAAAACAACAATGACAAAACTGCCTACGAGCTATGGAAAGGAAGACCAACAAATGTGAAGCACTTTAGAGTATATGGAAGCAAATGTTACATAAAAAGAGAAGATGACGGAATGGAAAAGTTTGACTCTCGTGTGGACAAAGGAGTACTTTTTGGTTACTCAAGTACAAGTTAAGCATACAAGTGTTACAATCTGAGGTTGAACAAAGTTGTGGAAATAATCAATGTAACAATTGATGAAACAGGGGGACGAGAATTAAAGGAAGAAGAAAATGACTCAATGGAACAACTTTACGAAGAAGAAGTAGACGAGGAATATGAAGAAAATCAGATAGAAGTAGAAGATAAAGTTTAACAAGTGCCTCCAAAGACACCTAGAAAAAAAGTACAAAAGAATAATCCTTCAGATCAGATTATCAGAAACAAAGATGAAAGAGTTGAGACTAGAAGAAGAATTTGTTCACCAGAACAAATGCACCTAGCACTCTCATCTACGATTGAACCAAACATTTTTTAAGAGGCCAACAAGGATGAATTTTGGAATAAGGCCATGGATGAAGAATTGGATCAAATAGAGAAGAATGACACTTGGGAATTGGTTCCAAGACCAAAGAATAAGAATGTGATTGGCACAAAGTGGATATTTAGAAATAAATTGATTGAAGATGGACATGTTACAAGGAACAAAGATAGATTGATATGTACAGGATACACACAGGTTGAAGGAATCGACTTTGAAGAGACATTTTCCCCAGTTTCAAGAATGGAAACAATATGATTTCAATACCAATGTGACAACATCTAGACCAGATGTAATGCAGGCAGTTGGACAGGTAGCACGATTTCAAGCAGCACCAAAGGAATCACATGCATTAGCAGTGAAGAGGATTTTTAGATATCTCAAAGGAACAAAATAGTTTGGATTATGGTATACAAAAGGAAAGGATCTATCACTTATTTCCTACACAGATGCAGATTGGGCAGGTTGCATCTATGGTTGAAAAAAGCACAAGTGGAGCAGTGTTCTACTTGGGTGAGTGTTTAGTGTCATGGCTAAGCAAGAAACAATCATCAGTATACTTATCTACATCCGATATAGAGTATATTGCAACAACAACATGTTGTACACAAGTTCTATGGATGAAACAAACTCTGACAGATATACAGGTTGAGTATGATGAGCCCATTCCAATTTATTGTGATAATACAAGCACCATCAGTATCTCAAAGAACTCGATGATGCACTCCAAGATGAAGCACATTCCAATAAAGTATCACTTTCTACAAGAACAAGTTGCAGAGAAGAACATCAGAGTTGAATATGTGGGCACAAAAGAACAAGTGGAAGATATATTTACAAAACTACTTCCAAGATAAGCCTTTGAGTATCTTTGCCAAAGACTCGGAGTAATTTTTACTCCAAAATGAATGCTTTTGAATTCTTATCTTATATGTCTTATATTTACACGAGGAGGCATGATAAATAGGACAGTTCAGGTTGGGCTATCCGTTTCAAGAAGAGTTTAGTTAGGGGGAGTATCCCCAAGGACAGTTTAGTTAGGGGGAGCAGCCCAAAATGGAAATATACCTTTTCCATTGATGACAAAGGGGAAGAGATTTATCAGAGGCATGGTTCCAGGGGGAGCGATGGTCACATGAGGAGCATGAGTGATATGAATTTAGTATTGCATGACATGACTTTAGTATTGCATTAGAGTGTTTCCATCAATGCCAAAGGGGGAGATTGTTGATTAATTGGGTTGGTTGTCATTGATGTCAACCCTTGAAGAAAGTCTGGTAGCGAATTTTGGTAGCACAAAGGTTTGGGTAATGGACCCAATTCTGTTTTATGGATAATGGTATGAGTTTGATATATTTTTAGGTAAGACTATTCTATATGGATAATACATGTCATACCATTTTCGGTGGTATGTGGAATGTCACATAACTCCTCATGGTTAGAGAGTTATGGCCATGTGAAGTTGGAGAACCCTCATGAGTTCTACAAGCCCAAAAAGGTCAAAGTAGTCAAAGTGTTTGCAAATAATAAATTATTTAAATAATAAAGTGAAGTGAT
The DNA here is from genome assembly GCA_009831015.1 of Picea engelmannii. Classification (NCBI taxonomy): domain Eukaryota; kingdom Viridiplantae; phylum Streptophyta; class Pinopsida; order Pinales; family Pinaceae; genus Picea; species Picea engelmannii. The sequence goes on from ML794297.1 coordinate 509,551, forward strand.
GAGTGTACTATAAGTCAAAGAGGATGCAAAATAAATTATTTAAATAATAAAGTTAATGGAGAACTTACTAATTATGGAAAGTGCTTAAGTTAAGTGGACAAGTGGTTATAAGTGGGTTAACCCTAAAATAAGGAAGGTGGATTAACATGGTTAAAAGATAACCCCTTGAGGATTCTACATGAAAATACACTTGAACCTATTGAATATCATTGAATAGCTATTTTGTGAAAGGTTATTTGGGAAGGTATTATTGATAGAGAAAAGTGCAACAGGAAAAGTGCGGAAGAAAAATTGCGATGGAAAAATCGTGGCAGAAAAAGTACGACAGAAAAATTGTGGCAGAAGAACTGCATCAGAAAAATCGCGGCAGAAAAAGTGAGGTAGGAAAATCGTGGTAGGAAAAGTGCAGCAGAAAAATCACAGCAGGAAAAGTGCGGTAGAAAAAACGCGGCAGAAAAAGTGCGGCAAGAAAAGTGCGGTAGAAAAACCACGACAGAAAAAGTGCGGCAGAAAAATCACGGCAACATAACACTACAAGAAGAAAAAGGTATGGTTTTCATATGTGTAGCGTTGAACTTATGAATTTAGTTGAGGGTTTTCCTTGTAAATATATTGGACGCCCTCTTGGAATTTTAGGGCTTGTTGTAAAATGGTTTTGAGGCAATTATATTGAAGTATATTGTCAGTGCACTTAGTTTGATTTATTGGCATATCTTGTGGTGCATTGTGAGAGACACTTGTTAGTGGTATTGGTATATGATTGGCTTATGAATGATACATCCTTGAGGCTACATAAAAGTGAGGTCATGGCACATGGTTTGATGTAAGGGTTTATGGTATTTGGTTATGGATAGCATGATGTATTGCTAGAGAAATTTGGATGGTTATATTGGTATATGTATTTGGTATAGGGTTGAGGTACATGTTGGGTACACGGTTGAGACAAGTAGTTGATGAGTTGGCACATACATGAGGTGTATAGTTGATGATGTTGGTACCTCTTGATGAGTCATTGCTTATGTGTATTTGATGCATGATTGATACATATTTGGTGCATGGTTGATGCACTCGTTGATGGTACATGTTGAGTTACATGTTGGTGCATAGTTGATGCACTTGTTTATGGTACAGGTTTGTTCGTGCTCGAATCGTCGCCGGGTGAGAAAGAATGGGAGCACTAGCATGCCCTGTTGGGCTCAGCAAGGTAGAACAGGTTTGCTGTGGATCAAAACGGGTTAACAGAGAATAGAAAACCAAACGAAATAAAATCTACCTAAGAACTGAAAAGCAAATAACATTACAACCATAAACAAAACTTCAAACGTGAGACAAGGGAGTTCCCAGTGGTT
>ML794297.1:517129-529663 GCA_009831015.1 Picea engelmannii
ATCATGCTATCCATAACCAAATACCATAAACCCTTACATCAAACCATGTGCCATGACCTCACTTTTATGTAGCCTCAAGGATGTATCATTCATAAGCCAATCATATACCAATACCACTAACAAGTGTCTCTCACAATGCACCATAAGATATGCCAATAAATCAAACTAAGTGCACTGACAATATACTTCAATAGATTTGCCTCAAAACCATCCTACAACAAGCCCTAAAATTCCAAGAGGGCGTCCAATATATTTACAAGGAAAACCCTCAACTAGATTCATAAGTTCAACGCTACACATATGAAAACCGTACCCTTTTCTTCTTGTAGCGTTCTACTACCGTGATTTTTCTGCCGCACTTTTTCTGTCGTGGTTTTTCTACCGCACTTTTCTTGCCGCACTTTTTCTGCCGCGTTTTTTCTACCGCACTTTTCCTGCTGTGATTTTTCTGTCGCACTTTTCCTACCACGATTTTCCTGCCTCACTTTTTCTGCCATGATTTTTCTGACGCAGTTCTTCTGCCACAATTTTTCTGTCGCACTTTTTCTGCCACAATTTTTCCATCGCAATTTTTCTTCCGCACTTTTCCTGTCACACTTTTCTCTATCAATAATACTTTCCCAAATAAGCTTTCACAAAATAGATATTCAATGATATTCAATAGGTTCAAGTGTATTTTCATGTAGAATCCTCACGGGGTTATCTTTTAACCATGTTAATCCACCTTCCTTATTTTAGGGTTATCCCACTTATAACCACTTAACTTAAGCATTTTCCATAATTAGTAAGTTCTCCATTAACTTTATTATTTAAATAATTTATTTTGCATCCTCTTTGACTTATAGTACACTCATCACTTCACTTTATTATTTAAATAATTTCTTATTTGCAAACACTTTGACTACTTTGACCTTTTGGGGCTTGTAGATGACTCATGAGGGTTCTCCAACTTTACATGGCCATAACTCTCTAACCGTGAGGAGTTATGTGACATTCCACATACCACCAAAAATGGTATGACATGTATTATCCATATAGAATAGTCTTACCTGAAAATATACCAAAACTCATACCATTATCCATAAAACAAACTTGGGTCCATTACCCAAACCTTTGTGCTACTAAAATTCGCTACCAGACTTTCTTCAAGGGTTGACATCAATGACAACCAACCCAATTAATCAACAATATCCCCCTTTGGCATTGATCGAAACATTCTGATGCAATACTAAAGTCATGTCATGCAATACTAAAGTCATATCACTCATGCTCCTCATGTGACCATCGCTCCCCTTGGAACCATGCCTATGATAAATCTCTTCCCCTTTGTCATCAATGGAAAAGGTATATTTCCATTTTGGGTTGCTCCCCCTAACTAAACTGTCCTTGGGGATACTCCCCCTAACTAAACTCTTCCTGAAATTGATCTCCCAACCTGAACTGTCCTATTTATCATGCTTCCTCGTGTAAATATAAGACATATAAGATAAGCATTCAAAAGCAATCATTTTGGAGTATAAATTACTCCAAGTCTTTGGCAAAGATACTCAAAGGCTTATCTTGGAAGTAGTTTTGTAAATATGTCTTCCGCTTGTTCTTTTGTGCCCACATATTCAACTCTAATGTTCTTCTCTGCAACTTGTTCCTGTAGAAAGTGATACTTTATTGGAATGTGCTTCGTCTTGGAGTGCATCATCGAGTTCTTTGAGATACTGATGGTGCTTGTATTATCACAATAAATTGGAATGGGTTCATCATTCTCAACCTATATATCTGTCAGATTTTGTTTCATCCATAGAACTTGTGTACAACATGTTGCTACTGCAATATACTCTATATCGGATGTAGATAAGTATACTGATGATTGTTTCTTGCTTAGCCATGATACTAAACACTCACCCAAGTAGAACACTGCTCCACTGGTGCTTTTTTCAACCATAGATGCAACCTGCCCAATCTGCATCTGTGTAGGCAATAAGTGATAGATCCTTTTCTTTTGTATACCATAATCCAAACTATTTTGTTCCTTTGAGATATCTAAAAATCATCTTCACTGATAATGCATGTGATTCCTTTGGTGCTGCTTGAAATTGTGCTACCTGTCCAACTGCCTGCATTACATCTGGTCTAGATGTTGTCACATTGATATTGAAATCATATTGCTTCCATTCTGGAAACTGGGGAAAATGTCTCTTCAAAGTCGATTCCTTCAACCTGTGTGTATCCTGTACATACCAATCTATATTTGTTCCTTGTAACATGTCCATCTTCAATCAATTTATTTCTAAATATCCATTTTGTTCCAATCACATTCTTATTTTTTGGTCTTGGAACCAATTCCCAAGTGTCATTCTTCTCTATTTGATCCAATTCTTCATCCATGGCCTTATTCCAAAATTCATCCTTTTTGGCCTCTTCAAAAATGTTTGGTTCAATCGTAGATGAGAGTGCTAGGTGCATTTGTTCTGGTGAACAAATTCTTCTTCTAGTCTCAACTCTTTCATCTTTGTTTCCGATAATCTGATCTGAAGGATTATTCTTTTGTACTTTTTTTCTAGGTGTCTTTGGAGGCACTTGTTGAACTTTATCTTCTACTTCTATCTAATCTTCTTCATATTCCTCGTCTACTTCTTCTTCATCTTCTACTTCTTCTTCGTAAAGTTGTTCCATTGATTCATTTTCTTCTTCCTTTAATTCTCGTCCCCCTGTTTCATCAATTGTTACATTGATTCTTTCCACAACTTTGTTCAACCTCATATTGTAACACTTGTATGCTTAACTTGTACTTGAGTAACCAACAAGTACTCCTTTGTCCACACGAGAATCAAAATTTCCCATTCCATCATCTTCTCTTTTGATGTAGCATTTTCTTCCATATACTCTAAAGTGCTTCACATTTGTTGGTCTTCCTTTCCATAGCTCGTAGGCAGTTTTGTCATTGTTGTTTTATAACATTACTCTGTTTTGAATGTGAATTGTTGTATGCACTGCATGTGTCCAAAAAATATCTGTCAATTTGGAATCCATTAGAATTGTTCGAGCCATTTATTGTGTAATTATCATCCATTATGATAATGTTCCTTTGTCTCTGCACCACCCTCTGAACCAATCTTATGAATCCATGCTCTCATCCACTGTCATATATCTATCCAAACCTGCTAAGTGTTATTATGAATCCATCTCTGTCCATACTGTCCAAGACTCAATTGCACAACTGTCTATAATGTTGACCCATTTACCACTATACTATCATGAAGTCTTGATTAATCTATCAAACTGTACTTTTGTTAACTGACTACTCTAGATCTGTCTTCTCAGACTCTGAAATTTGCTTGAAGGATGGTTCTTTGGTCTATCATAGCTATCGTATAGACTCCCCCTATCTAATATTCATATTACATGGGAGTCTCTAAGATGTATGGCTCAGAACAATTCTTTCTCTGATGTGTATTCATCATCATCTCTCTAAGCTATGAATTCTTTCTTTCTATCTGTGGATTCATCTTTCACTACTTCTTTCTCTGATGTGTATTCATCATCATCTCTCTAAGCTATGACTTCTTTCTTTCTATCTGTGGATTCATCTTTCACTACAATGCCTGAAAGTACAATCTCTTGAACCTGTTCCTTATTTACCTGTCCTTATTTTCTTTTATTTAGTTTCCAACCCTTTTTGTATATGACATCTTTATTTTTCTCTATAGAATTTTCTTCTTGTTGTTTTATTGCCAATATTGTGATCTCTGGGACCTGGTCTTTGTTCACCCGTTCTTTGTGTTTTCTTATCCACACTTTCTTATATCTGATATTAGTGTTCTCTTTCATGGAAGTATCGATCATGGTTCTACAATCATTAGCTATGTGTCCATAGTTATGAAATTTGTAACATTCAATGTTATGTGGGGACACATAGGAATTTATTTCTTGAATATTTTTATAATCCCTGCAATCTGCAACCTTATGTCCAAAATCAGTACAATAAAAACAATGACCATAAAAGAAATTTGCATACCTAGGAGTGAATGATCTTCTTTATGGTATATTCGTTTTGAATTTCTTCCTTGACTGATCATGATCATGATTGAAGCTTCTCTGTGGATTGAACATGGATGGTCTTCTAGAATATGTATCTTCAATAGTTTTCTTAGATTCTATTTGACCATGATTCTTTCCTTTGATTACTTCTGCATAACTCTTTCTATTTTCTTCATTCTTCTTTTCTAACAACCTAGAGTGATTCTCTTCATTCTCTATAACTTATGTGGATGTTTCTATCACTTCAACGTTCTTTTTGAGCTTGACGATTTTACTTCTCAATGTGACAACTTCTTCTTCAAGCTTCTCAACCTCTTCTTCTTTCTTCATTATATGAGACTTCATGACTTCTTTTGTTCTTTTTTCTTCTTCAAGATGATTTTTTAATGTGATTCTTTCTTCTTCAAGTCCTTTCTCTTCTTGACCAAACTCTTCCTCAAGATAGTTTAGATCGTTATTTCTTTCCTTAAGATGATCTGTCAATATCTTCTCTCTCATTTCTACTTCTTCATTTTGTGTTGCTATGTTGGCTTGCAAATACTTCTTTTGATATTCAATATTTTATTCGATCTTTTTGGTTTCTTCTAGTTGAGTTCTTAAGTTCTCGATGACCTGTTGGGATTCTTCAAAAATTTGAACACTTTCCTTTTGTTTCATCAATTCTTTCTTGAGTGACTTATTTTCTTCTTAGTTCATCTAAAGAATTAATCAATTCTGCTTCATAATTGTCTTCCTTTTCAATTAGTTTTTCTATCTCATGGAATTTTATTTCAATATGTCTGTGCTTTTCACAATTAAAACAAAACAACATACCTCTAGTGATTATGTACTCTTCATCTTCTTGATCTGTATCTGTATCCGCATCTGTATCTGTATATGTATCTGCATCTTCTTTGGCATTTTCTGCATCTACGATGGGTCAAGAATATATGTCGTGTAACTTATCCTAAATTTATTTGGCTGATGAACATTTACCAACCTTTTCTCTTACCGTATTAGGTAATCCTTCCCAAATAAAATCCATTGTTATTTTGTTATTCTTCTTCAATTCCTTCTTGTCTACAATCTTTTCCCTTTTTGAACTATCATATCTTGTAACAACTGATAGCCAAATATAATTCCCCTGTTCCTGTAAAAATAATTTCATCCTTCTACTCCACATCTCATACTTTAAAACATTATGACCATTAAACATTGGTACTCCATTCTCAGAATAATCCATGATCTCCTTCAAGTGGTTAAATTGTTTCCTGAAGGAAACTACTCTAATACCATAAAATGAAAGTGTTATATCAATGTAGCATTATAATCTAATAGTTTCAGAGTAAATAAACAATGAACAAATGAGAAATCACACACATACATAGTACACCAGTGTTTTACGTGGAAACCTGAAGTGGGAGAAAACCACATAACATTTTTTATTATATGTCTTTAGGAATTACATTCATTGGAAGCACCAACTTCCTTTGTTTTCCAGCTGCAACTGGAAGGAGGCTCCAACCCCCTAGTTTCTCAGGCTACAACCTGAGGGAATATCCAACTCCCCAATTATTCGGCTACAACCAAAAGGAGGCTACAACCCCCCGTGTTCTCTTACTACTGTTGATTAAGGTCGGTTGTCATTGATGTCAACCCTTGAAGAAAGTCCGGTAGAGAATTCTGGTAGCACAAAGGTTTGGGTAATGGACCCAAGGTTGTTTCATGTTTAAAGGTATGAGTTTTAATATCTTTCAAGGTAATACTATTCTATATGGATAGTACATTTCATTCCATTTCCGGTGGTATTTGGAACATCACATAACTCCTCACGATTAGAGAGTTATGGCCATGAGAAGTTGGAGAACCTAGGTTTGGGTAATGGACCCAGGTTTGTTTGATGGATAATGGTATGAGTTTTGATATATTTGTAGGTAATAATATTCTATATGGATAGTACATGTCATTCCATTTCTGGTGGTATATGTAATGTCACATAACTCCTCGCGATTTGATATTTATGGCCTTACGAAGTTGGAGGACCCTCATATGTCATCTAGAAGCTCCAAAAGGTCAAAGTAGTCAAAGTGGTTTAAGATATTTTAGAAGGTAAATAATAAAGTGAAGTGATGAGTGTACTATAATTCAAAGTGAATACAAAAGAAATTGTTTAAATAATAAATTTAATGGAGAAATTAGAAGTGGGTTAACCCTAAAATAAGGAAAGTGGGAAAAGTGACCTAGAAGATGCTTCTAAGGAAGCTACTTGGAGAGTATAAATAAGAGGCAAGGCTCTCTCATTTTACATCACACTTGAGCATATTGAATATCTATAGGTGACTTAGTTAACCAAATGATACCTAAGACAAATTTCAGAGGGAAGGTCAAGAAAATAAGGCCAAAATTCAAGGGAGGATACATTCTTTTGAGGATGATTTCTAAGGTATGTTATTTACAGGTCATCTCACCATTTTCGCAATAATTTTTTTTCTAGAATGATTCAGGCTGTGAAATTGATAGGAAATTGAGGAAACACATCCAAGTATCCATGGTAAAAATTTCATCTTGTGGTTCGTTGTATTTTTGGAGTTACACTTTGTGGAAAATAGGGTTTGTGGCTAGTCCTGAAACTAGTCTAAAACAAATTTTTCGGGTAAAAACGTCATAACTTCTTCATAACAGATCCAAATTCAGTAATACAAAATGTGTTGGTTAGAGTATAGTATGTATTACTATATGTAACATTTTCAGATCCATTCAAAAAATATTCTGTGCGGGGCACTCTCTAGAATAAGCCAGAATTCAACAAGGTATGCCATTTTTTCTATAAGTCCTTTTCTGAGAGGTTCCAAGTAGTGACACCTGGAGGAATTGCATAAAACAAATTGAAGAACATTGTGTAATATTTTTATATATTCATTCATTACAGGTACACATTTATGATTATTTCAAGTTAGGGTTGTTGACTAATCCCAAACTAGTCATGTGAGACTAAAGAAAAGTTTGATGAAAATGCTAGTCTCTTGTTGTGAAAGTTAAGTAAGGTTTGGAGGTATGTGATCATATACACCAGGTCTATTACAGAGTTACAAATCATATTTGGATGATGAAATTGATGAGGTATTTTGGTTAAGGTACATGTTGGGTACATGGTTGAGACAAGTAGTTGATGAGTTGGCACATACATGAGGTGTATAGTTGATTATGTTGGTACATATTGATGAGTCATAGTTGATGAGTAGTTGACACATGATTGGTACATATTTGATACATGGTTGAATGCACTTGTTTATGGTACAGTTTGATTACAGGTTGTTTGGTATAGGTTGGTGCATGTTTGATGCACTTGTTTATGGTACAGGTTGATTACAGGTTGAGGTAAAGGTTGATGCACGGTTTAGGTTTATTGGTATAGGTTTACAATGGTATATCTCATAGTGATAGTGTGATAGTGGTTTCATGGTTGATGCACTTGTTTATGGTACATGTTGATTATAGGTTGAGGTAAAGGTTGATGCACGGTTTAGGTTTATTGGTACATGTTTACAATGGTATATCTCACAGTAATGGTACAGGTTGATTACAGGTTGAGGTAAAGGTTGATGCACGGTTGATGCATGGTTTAGGTTTATTGGTATAGGTTTACAATGGTATATCTCATAGTGATAGTGTGACAATGGTTCCATCATTCTACTTCTACTTCAGGGTGGTTGGACGGGGCAAGGAAAGGTGGTTGTAGCCACCTTTCGGTTGTAGCTGGAGAACATAGGGGGTTGTATCCTCCTTCTAGTTGTAGCCATAGAATAGGGGAGTTGTAGCTTACCTCAGGTTGTAGCTTGATAAACAAGGGGGTTGGAGACTCCTTCCAATTGCAACTGGAAAACAAAGGAAGTTGGTGCTTCCAATGAATGTAATTCTTCAAGACATATAATAAAAATCATTCTGTGGTTTTTCTTTCGCTTTGGGTTTCCACGTAAAACATTGGTGTACTATGTATGTGTATGATTGTTCATTTGTTCATTGATTATTTACTCTGCATTTATTGGATGATAATACTACATTGATATAACACTTGGATTATATGGTTAAAAAGGATTAAATTTCTCTATTACTAATTCACCCCCCCTCTCAGTAATCCAACAATTGATATCAGAGCATGTTCATTCATAAATTAGTTTAGTCACTGAAAGGTAGATCATGGAGAGAAACAACTTGTATAAAAATGGAATACCACAGTTCAATGGACATAAGTATGAATTTTGGAGCATAAGGATGAAAACATATATGCAGGCACATGGATTTGAAAATTTTCAATCAATTGTAGATGGATACACAACACTAGCAGTTCCACCAACAAATGACAAAGCAGTGAAACTCAGTCAGAATAATTCCAAAGACAAAAATGCACTTATGAATGGTCTTAGTGAAACAATATTCACCAATTTTGCACATTGTAAATTCGCTAAATATATTTGAGAAAAACTTCAAAATATTTATGAAGGAAATTCAAAAGTCAAAGCAACAAAGCTTCAAACTTACAGAGGTCAGTTCGAACAAATTAAGATGAAGGAAGATGAGAATATTGCAACTTACTTTTTATAAGTTGATGAAACAATAAATGCAATCATAGGATTGGGAGGAGAAATCAGAGAATCTGTAATTGTTCAAAAAGTATTAATATCTCTTCCTATGAAATTTAACCGTAATATATCAGCACTAGAAGAAAGATCAAATCTAAACTCAATAAGCATGGATTAATTACATGGAATCTTCACAACATATGAAATGAGAACTTAGCAGGAAAATTCAGATATAAAATAATCAGCGTTCAAAGCATCCAAAAATTCAAAGCAAAAGGGAAGGCAAAAAGAAGAACATAGCAACAACAATGATGTTTCGAAAGATGATGAAGAAGTGGCCAACTTTGTCAAAATACTGAACAAGAGAAACAACGGTAGGTATAGAGGTAAGCTCCCTTTAATTTGTTTTAATTGTGATGGTATTGGTCATTTTGCTAACAAATGTCCTTATAAAAAAAAGAGAGATGATGAAGGTTACTCAAAAGGAAAACAAACATATAAAGGCAAAAGAACCACAAAGAAAGTTTTCAAGAAAAGCGTATGCACCAAAGAAGACATCTCATCATTAGATGAAGATGAAGTTAGTGACAGTGAGACAGAAAGAGTTTTATTCATGGCAGTAGAAGACTCTAAAAAAGAAGTCGAAGAAGAAATTGAAAAGACAAAAGTTGACTACCGAGAGGAATTAATGTGTGCCATAGATGTTATCAGAAGAGAGAAGAATAAAAACAAGAAACTACAAGCAAAACTAGACAAGAAAGAAGACACTCAAGAACTAGAACAAATGATCACAAATTTGAAGGTTCAAATAAAGGAAGATAAAAGAATTGAAGAAGCACTCAAAGAAAAACTAGAAGAAAAATACAAGATCATTGGAAATTTGGAAGCAGAGATTGTCACATTAAGAAAGGATCTTCAAAAGAAAAATATGCAGAACAACTCAAAAGTTTTGGATGACATTATCAGCAGTAAAAAATATCATTATGACAAGTTCAAACTTGGATACAATCAGATAGAAAAAGGATCAAGATCCAAAACAACAGAGCAAGAAACATATCCAAAAATATTTGCAGAAACAATCAAGGGGGGAGGAAGATCTACAAGGAAGATTATAGGGACACTTCTCCACTGAGAAGATTCAGATTTCAGAATCAACAACCGACAGATAGGCCTCAGGAAGAAGAAGAATTCATAAGAGTACCTCCTTTCAGAAGATCTTCAAATCCCAGGTATTAAACTATATATTTTTTTTTATGTTATGCATGTAATAATTTTGGACACAAATATGTGAATTGCAGAGCTAACAATAGGAACAAAACCAAATTTGAAAGTCATACACAAAGGGGTTATCCAAAAAGGCCTAGTGAAACACAGAGAAGAAGTTACAACAGGTTTGAATCTTTGAGCACTGAAGTGGAATGTTACAAATGTAACAATTTTGGACACATGGCCAAATATTGTAGAATGACAATCCCTCCTAGAGAACCACAACATAATAACAATAGTCACAGACAAGAACCTCAGAAAAGGACATGGATAAGAAAGCAGGATCAATATATCAATGAAGAATGCACACTCTCTCTACAAGCTAAGCAGAAGAAACGTGGTTGGTATATTGACAGTGGGTGTTCAAAACACATGAAAGGTGATAGAGACATGTTTCTTACATTACGAAGGGAAAGAGATGGATCAACCTCCTTCGAAAATGATAATTCGGCCAAAATCATTGGAAAATACACAGTCATAATTGGGAACAATAATACAAAGGCATAAAATGTTCTACTAGTAGAAGATATGGAACATAATATTATAAGTGTGAGTCAAATGTGTGACCAAGGTCATAAAGTTACTTTCGATTCACAAAAGTGAGAGATAAGAAAAGAAGGTTCAGGAAAATTGATTTCTACAACTATGAGAACTTCAAGCAACATATATGTGTTAAGTGAAATTGGAAATGAAAAGTGTTGTCTAGGAAAGGAAGATGAAAGTTGGCTATGACACAAAATAATGGGTCACATACACTTTGATAACCTTGTCAAAGTCAACAAAAGAGAAACAGTCAGAGAAATGCCCCAAATCACGAAATGAACCAACACTTTATGCAAGCATTGTCAACAAGGAAAACAAACAAAGACCGGGTTCAAATCAAAGGAATGTTCAACGAAAAGACCGATGGAAATTGTGCATACTAATCTAGTTGGACCAACTACAACAAATGGCTTAAAAGGTGAGAAATACTTTATGTTATTAGTTGATGATTATATAAGAACGACCACAGTTTGTTTTCTCAATAATAAGTCAGAAGCTTTTGAAAACTTCAAGATCTACAAGGAAATGGTTGAAAATGAAATGGATTCAAAAGTCAAATGCTTGAGATATGATAATGGAGGAGAGTTCACTTCAAAGGAATTTATGGACTACTACAACAATTATGGAATAAAAATACAATTCTTCGTTGCTAGGACACCTCAACAGAATGGAGTTGTTGAAAGAAAGAACATGACAATACAGGAAATGGCTCAAACAATGCTAATGGATTCCAAATTGACAGATATTTTTTGGACACGGGTAGTGCATACAACAGTTCACATTCAAAACAGATTAATTCTCAGAAACAACACTGACCAAACTCCTTACGAGCTATGGAAAGGAAGACCAACAAATGTAAAGCATTTCAGAGTTTTTGGAAGCAAATGCTACATCAAAAGAGAAGATGGCAGAATGAGAAAGTTTGACTCTCATGTGGAAAAATGAGTACTTGTTGGTTAATCAATTACAAGAAAATCATACAAGTGTTACAACCTGAGATTGAACAAAGTGGTGGAAAGCATCAATGTAAAAATTGATGAAACATGTAGACAAGAATTAAAGGAAGAAGAAAATGAATCAATGGAACAACTTTACGAAGAAGAAACAAAAGATGAAAAAGAAGGGGAAGACGAAGAGGATATGACAGAAATAGAAGAGCAAGTTTTGCAAGTAACTCCAAAAACACCTAGCAGACAAGTACACAAGAATCATCCTTTAGATCAGATTATTGGAAACAAAGTCGTGGGATTTGAGACTAGAAGAATAATCCATTCACTAGAACAAATGCACCTAGTAATCACATATACGATTGAACCAACCTATTTTGAAGAGGCCAACAAGGATGAATTTTGGAACAAGGCCATGGATGAAGAATTGGATCAAATAGAGAAAAATGACACTTGGGAATTGGTTCCAAGACCAAAGGATAAGAATGTGATCAACACAAAGTGGGTATACAAGAATAAATTGAATGAAGATGGACAGGTTACAAGGAACAAAGCTAGATTGGTATGTAAAGGATATGCACAGGTTGAAGGAATTGACTTTGAAGAGACATTTACCCCAGTTGCCAGAATGGAAGCAATCCGATTGCTTTTAGCTTACGCATGATCCAAAAATATTAAAGTGTATCAGATGGACGTAAAATCAGTTTTTATGAATGGGGAACTTGAAGAAGAAGTCTACATTGAACAACCAGAAGGATTTCAATTTCCAGGGAACGTAGATTATGTGTGTAAATTAAAGAAGGCCTTGTATGGTCTAAAATAGGCTCCTAGAGAATGGTACTTTAGACTGGATAAATATCTACAACAGCCAGGGTTCAGAAAAGGAAGTGCATACAACAACCTCTACATCAAGGTAAGTGAAGATAGTATTTTATTAATTGAAGTTTGTGTTGATGATATTAATTTTGGTAGTGATGATGACAGGTTAAGCCAGAAATTTGCAAAGGATATGCAAAATGAATTTGAAATGTCATTACTTGCAGAACTATCCTTCTTTCTGGGACTTCAGATACGTCAAAGCAACCAAGAAATTTTTATTTCTCAAACCAAGTATATCAGAGAAATGCTAAATAGGTTCGGAATGGAAGATTGCAAACCAGTTATCACTCCCATGCAAACTAGTT
>ML794297.1:543970-559165 GCA_009831015.1 Picea engelmannii
TGGTTACAAAGATTGTGTTCAGGTATTAGGTTGGTACAAGAAGCTGTAAGGATAGAGTGTGACAGTCAGAGTGCAATTTTCTTGGCAAAGAACCCTACTTATCATTCAAAGACAAAGCACATTGATGTTCAATATCACTTTGTAAGAGACATGATTGAAGAAAAGAAAGCATCACTGATGAAGGTGGACACTTTGAAGAATGTTGCAGATTCATTAACAAAATCTATGAGCACTGAAAAGTTCTCTTGGTGTAGAGGATCCATGGGCATTGCTGCCTTGGATTGTTGACTATGTAACCCTGTAACCCCCTGTGTGCAAAGAAAACAACAAGTGGGATAATGTTGGGTATGTGTTATATTCTTTGCACGAGTAGTAGTGTCTGAGCATCTGCGTCGGGCATGTAGGGGGGCGAAGCCCCCCGCGCGGGGGTTCAGGGGTAGTGCCCCCGAATTTTTTTTTCCAGGATGACATATTTTCGGGACGACATATTTCCGAGACGACATATTTTCGGGACAACATATTACCGGGACGACATATTTCCAGGACCACGTGATATTAGGTGGTTTTTCGGCACATGGTTTTTTGCCAATGGTTTTCTATTTCCGGTTAAGGAATTAGGGTTTTGGAGTAATCCAGGTCATTGGGTTAGGGTTTTGGATGTCGTTGGTTCCTATATGTATATTGTATTGTAAACAATGTAACACAATGTATGAATATAATATATGTTGGTTTTCTCGGTTTGGGTTTCCAGGTGAAAAATATCTGTGTAATGTTTGTATTTTCCATTGTATCTTTTCTGTTCTTTTCTGAATATGAGTTTGCAGTAGATATTGTACAGGGTTAGAATTTACATAGATAAGTACAAAAAATAAAGCAAGGGATGATGAAAGAGTAATCAGATCCAAGATAAAAATAAGAGAATCTGCACCAGAAGGGTGTGTAGAAAAAAAGATATGCACCAGAGAGAAGAACGAAAGAATTATAAAGGTTTTCAAAGAGGCACAACATTCGGATAAAGGTATAAAGAGAGGATATAGGAAGTAGTGTGAGAAGGATCAAGGAAAATGAAGTCATATTCCCTTGGCTAGTGAGAAATGTGGTCACATCAGAGGAAGATGTGGTACATAGAAGTAGTGTCGATGAATTTTATGAAAATGGTGGAGCCCTCCAAGAAGGCATATAGGCCTTAGTGCTTATGGTAAGACTTGCGCAGCTAGAGATAGGGAGTTATTTTCGATCCCTTGCCAAAGAAGATGAAATACTATAGAGGAACCTCCTCCTTGAACCATCCCCCTTGCACATTTATCATCAAGAAGATAGAACCGAAGAAAGTGAAAAGGTAAGAGAGGTAGAAGATAAATTATAAGATAAGAGTGTAGGAGAATCTAAAGTCAACGCCACTTTGCAAGGATGAGCATAAGTATCAACAATAACTAGTGGTCAATCGGGAAGACATTTATGGATTGAGTATGGAAAATCAAGACTCAACTCTAAGGCTTCCCACATTTCATGGGATGGGAAGGGATGATGTAGAACAACATTGGTTCACATGGGAAGCTATATGGCCTGTGAAGAGATTCATGGAAAAGGAATCCAAGATTATGTATATGGAGACCACCTTTATATACAAATTTCTAATATGGTACATGATGTATAAGGTTATTGAACCGGTGGGAAAAGAAAGGTCCTTGATGGAGATAAGGAGATATTTACTTAGGAAATTTCATAAACCTAAGTCAGAATCACAATGCATCATTGATATCAAAGAGATCAAGTAACAATCTAGAGAAACCATGTGGGACTATGACTAGTGGTTAAATTTTTTGTTGAACTGACCAACATTTCATATCCAAGACCTCCAACATAGAGAATGGTTTATTGTAGGACTCTTACCCAATATTCATGTCCCTCTCACCCAACAAAAAGTTATGACCCATGCAAAGATCATGGACATTGCGATGCGCCTATAAGCTACACCAAAAGGTGGTGAAATATCAACAAGGCTAGCATAGGTACAATATCATCTCGGGAACCTCACCATGCAACTACAAGATAGTGTGTTAGAATGTGTGTTGTACTACATGTTGAATCGAAGGTCACCATAGAAATGAGTGCCCTACACTGGGAAGTTACACATCGATAGGCATGTCAAATCCAGTTTTTACCAGACCACAGATCGAGTGGTGTGATATCTGCAAACAATGGGGCCATATACCTCATCTTTTCCCAACACTATAAAAGTATCAGAAGACTATGCACACTCCATTTTTCAAGTTTTGCAAATCTATGGTCCATGATATGAACTATTGTCGGTCGCTCCAGTTGATGCAAGATCACACTACAGACTCTTTCTGAGTCCTGGAAGAATAGAAGGGTAGATACCACAAAGGCTTTGACAAATCAGGATATCAAAGAGGCCAGAGAGGAGGATATGGACAAGGAAGAGGAAGAGGATACAGTGGTGGTGGAGGAATACCACATACTTGCTTTAATTGTGGTGAAGTAAGCCACTTGTTGCAATTTTGTACCAAGTCATGCACATTATGTGGGTATTGACATAGTGCAAATCATGTCATGGAGGATTACCCAAATTTATTGGAAAAATGGGAAGAGAATAAGGGGCATTTCAAAATGTTTATTGTGGAGCTATGTAAAGATCAAAAGCCAAAAGAAGAAGTTAATGTAGGGATGGTAACCCAAGGATGCATATGTACATGAATGGACTTGGAATGAGGATAAGGTTCAAGTCAGAATGCAGAAGGAAAAATTTGAAAAGTGGTGCAAGAACCTATGAATTTTGATTTATCGCATTAGAAGAAGTTTCTACATGATGCATAGAGAGTGCTCGATGAAGATAACATGTGCAAGGAATTGCAGTGCATGGTGCAAAGGGAATTGGAAGAAGCTCGTTTGTGTGAATAATTGCATCACATGGTGTAGAGGGCATAGGAAGAATCCCAAGTGTGTGAGGAAGTACAATGTACAACAGAGAAGTAAATGGAAGAAGAACACATGTGTGAAGAGTTGTGATGAATAGTGTGAGAGGAAACCCAGTGCAACACTTACCGTGAGTTTAAATTAGAAAACCAAGTAAGTGACTTTTTGAATTGTTTCCTTAAGATGTTAAGTGATCCTAAAGATGAAAATAAATTGATACACATGTTAACAAGATGTATGGGGGAAGAGAAGGCCATTGTTCCTATTTTTGACTTGCTACCAAAATGATATGTGTGGCAGGTGAGCAGAAAGAAGTGCACAAGAAGAGAATTCAAGATGAAAACTGAGATAATAATCTATGGGATGGACAGTTTCATGTTGGACCTAGGATCCGACATGAACATCTAGCCGAAGAAATATTGGAAGTTGGTGGGTAAGACAAACTTGGTGTGGTCCCCTATTCAACTTAGAATTTCCAACCAATATAGAATCCATCATATTGGTAAGCTAGAGCAAGTGAAAGTGAACATTGAGGGGGTAAATACCAAAGCATACTTTGAGGTGATTGATATTATGGATGGCTCAGACCTCTCTCTATCTCTACCTAGAAATGAATGGGCATTTGATAACAATGTCGTACTGAACCCGAAGCGGTGCACTACAAGGAGAACACCTTTTGTGGAGGTTTTTACAGAAAATCCCCCCAAAAATGATTCCTTCTATGTTTATAGCATAGGTTGTTAGCAAAGGATGGAGAGAATTCATAGGTCTTAACACCGATGCACCTAATTCAACCAACTTCATCAGTGTGGTCAGTCGAATTAAGGCAGGTGGGAAGATATTTTTGCAGAATTTTTAACATAGGTGCACTTAAGTCAATTGTGTCCATCGGTGCTCCTAAGTCAACCATGAGAACCGGTGCTCCTAATTTGACTATGTGCATCGATTCTCCTAAGTTGACCGTGTGCAGTGGTTCTTAACAAAAAAAGTGCACTGATAATCGCTATTAATATATTATACTAAAATATCATTTTTATTTTATAAAAAATAAAATGCATCACGATGCTCCCCAATAACAAAGGGCATCTTGCTGAATTTTCTTATTTTCATATATGATAATTATTTCCTTATGATTTAAATGCTACTATTATCATATAATAATTACACATTGAAAACCTCAAAAATACTTAGCAAACTTTATTAGAGGTTATTATAAGTAAATATTATATGAGATTATAGATTACAATTGAGGACCTCAATATATATACTTGGGAAGAGTGCCCTTTCATTAATGGACATGTATTTTCCATTATTGTATTTTCATTAATTAATTTATTATTGATTATTAATTGTTGATTATTTATATATTTATACATTATATTATAAATATATTATTTATATATTATATTTATGTTGATGAATGTTTCCTTACATGCACGTCTAATTAATATAGATCACTCCATCCTGGAGCAAGCAATGTGAGAGAACCTTTAGTCTATCCACTCCTCGTCAGGAGAAATACTACGCCTAGGCCATTCACCATTAGCAAAGCTCCATGAGTGAATGAGTCATTTCTCTTGGTCAAATCAACATGACCAATCTGGGAGAATGTTTGTTCGATGCAGCTAACTAGAGAAAATCAACATCTTGGACCATTCACCACTAGCCAAATTAGCACGGCCCCATGAGTGAATGGATCATCCTCCCTTAGTCAAATCAGAATGAACAATCTAGGAGAATGTATACTCGATGTTGAAACATCAACACTCCCTCTTAGTGAGGGAGACATTCTGCATCATGCCAAGCTTGTCTCTGAAGTATACAAAATTCACCCTAGATAGAGCCTTGGTGAGAATGTCTACAATCTGCTCATATGTGGATATGTACTGGAGCTTTACTGCTCCCTTTTGCACCATTTATTGATTGAAGTGATATTTGATCTCAATGTGCTTCGACCTGTCATGAAATATTGGATTCTTTGAAATTTTGAAACAACTTTGATTATCACAATGTATCAAGGTCATCTCTAGCTTCTGATCAAATAGTCATGCAAGAAGCTTCTAAAACCATACTGCTTCATGACTTGTGACATTATCTACAATATAATTCACCTTTGCTATATTGAGTTCTACATAAGTCAGACTTCCTGCTAATCTAGGATATCATAATTGAACCTAAGTTGAAGCAACACCTTGAGGTGCTCTTTCTTTCTACTACCCTCCCTGCCTAGTAAGAAACTATATATCCCTATAGCCTCACTTCACCACCCGAGTCATATCTCAAAACATATACAATTGTACCATGCATTGACCTCAACACTTGCTTTTCTACAACCCAATAGAAGTGCCTTGGTTCAACCATGAACTAGCTAAAGGTGTTCACTATAAAGAAAATATATGGCCTAGTGTTAACTAGGTACATCAAGGATCCAATCATCTTCCTGTACATAGTGGGATCTACCATATCTGAATATGAAGTGGAATCACTCAGCTTCTTCATATTTTTCATCATAGGTGTAGCCATGGACTTCCAGTCCATCATACCAAATATGCTCAAGATCTCAACTATGTACTTCCCTTGTCTGAGGAATATCTCACTTGGTTTTCGCCACACCTCCAATCCCAAGAAGTAATTCATCAATCCAAGATCCTTCATCTTGAACTCAGAGCCCAACTCCCTCTTTTATTGATCGATGATTCAGTCTTCTCCCGTAAGGAATAATTCATCATCATATAACACCAAGATCAAAGGATCACCATCAACAACATTGTAGTAAAGGTAGGTATCTTCTTCACTCTTGGTTAAGCCCAAGCTCATCAAGTATCCATCAATCCTGGAGTACCATGCCCTAGGTGCCTGCTTGAATCTGTAGAATGCCTTCTCCAGCCTACAAACATGAGACTTCCTACCATGTACCTCAAATCCCCGAGGTTGTTTTATGTACACTTCCTCCTCAATCACACCATTGAGGAACATAGTCTTTACATCCATCTAGTGTAATCTCCAATCCATGATTGTTGCAATGGAAATAATGGTTCTGATGGAAGTGTATCTGGTGATTGGAGAAAATATCTCCTCACAGTCCACTCCCCCTTTCTTGGATAACCCTCTTTCCACAAACCTCACTTTGTACTTTTCAATGTTTTTGTTTGTTTCATGCTTGATATTGTAGAGAAACAGAGAGTGACAAAAAGAGTTGGTCGCACTATGTAATGCAATCCTTAAGGTGGTCGTGCCCTATAATTAGGAAAATCACAACTAAAGGGAATGTGGTTGCTCTGTGTGCACAGGACACTCCTGACCACGACTGTGCAATTGAAAAAAATAAAAGATATGAAGCAGATCTATCAGATCTGGCACTAAAAGCTTTTAACTAGCTTCATAAAAGACTTATACTAGCTATGGCACTAAAATCTTTTAACTAGCTATGACACCATGTTGAATTTTTCTAATTTTCAGATCTGATAATTATTGCCTTATGATTTAAATGTTATTGTTATCATAAAATAATTACACATTGAAAACCTCAACAAGACTTAGCGAACTTGATGAGAGGTTATTGTAAGCAAATATTATATGAGATGAAATATTACAATCAAGAGCCTTGATATATATACTTGGGTGGAGTGCTCTTTCATTAATGGACATGTCTTTTCCATCATTGTATTTTTATTAATTTATTTATTATTAATTATTGATTATTAATTATTTATATATTTATACATTATCTTATAATTATATTATTTATTTATTATATTTATGTTGATGATTATTTCCTCACATGCACGTCTAATTAATATAGATCACTCCATCCTGGAGCAGGCAATTTGAGAGCACCTTGAGTCTATTCACTCCTCGTCAGGATAAATACAACACCTAGACGATTCACTACTAGAAAAGCTTCGTGAGTGAATGAGTCATTTCCCTTGGTAAAATAATCCTAACTAATCTGGGAGAATGTCTACCCAATGCTGCTAACTGGAGAACATCAACATGCTAGGCCACTCACCACTAGCCAAATCAGCATGTCCTCGTGAGTGAATGTATCATCCTCCCTTGGTAAAATAAGAATCACCAACCAAGGAGAATCTCTTCCTGATGTTGAAACCTCAACACATTGGTACGTGTATAATGAATGCATCAGAATAGGTGTGGTGCTAAGTTGACCAACCACATTATTTCTCCTACAAAACATATCGCCCCAGTGCTTAACAAATAAATTGCATCAATAACTGCTATTAATATAAAATACTAAAATGTTAAAATGCATCATGGTGCACCCCAATATAAAAGTGCATCAATGCTTCCCCAATAACAAAGTGCATTGGTGATCCCCCAATAACAAAGCATGTGAGTGATCCCCCAATAACAAATCACACTAGTGCTTCTAAGTTGACCATGTGCACTAGTGCTAACAAATAAAGCGCGTTGATAATTGTTATTAATACAAAAGATTAAAATATTGATTTTTGTTTTATAAAAAATAAAATGCATCATTGTGATCCTCAATAACAAAGTGCATCGGTGGTCCCCGTGGTGTAGAGCAGTTGGTGAGGGAGTGTGTTGTTAAGGCACTATAAAAGTGAATTCACTAGTTCAAAACCTCTGGGGACACGTCAAATCCAGCCATGTTAAGGGTTGGTGTGGTCCAGGATAAGTGTGATCCCTAGTTGATTTTGATGGCTTATATGCCCCTGGGTCGTGGCATCTCAGCCACAGGACGATCCCGCAAGTCAGGGATATTTATCTAACAACAAAAAAAAAAGTGCATCAATGTGCATATAATGAATGCACTAGAACATGTGTGCTCCTAATTTGACCAATCGCACCAGTTCTTTTCCAAAACATAGCGCTATGGTACTTAAAAAATAAATTGCACCAATAATTGCTATTAACATGAAATACTAAAAGGCAAAAATATATCATGGTTCTCCCCAATAACAAATCGCACTAGAGCAATTGATTTGTAAACAAGAAAAATAATTTAAAAACCATAAACCTTCCATGACGCGCTTAGAAATCAATACAGCCCCGATGTGTTTTGGTAAAAAAAAATGCATCGGTGCATCTTACCGTCGAGCACACAATTAAAGGATAAAATAAAAATAAAAATTACCAAACTGAATCTATGCATCGAAATATACACTGAAAAGATGAGTGCGAATTTTATATTTTCAAAATGTATGTGTTTATAAATGAAAACCCTAATCATTATTTCATTCTTTTTCTAAAACTTAGAGGGGATATTTGTGCAAGAGACATTTACGAGAAAAGTCTTTGGAGTGGGTAGATGTTTTTGAAGAGCCATATTTACATACAAATTTGCAAAGGAGAAATTTCAGGTATGTGATTTTATTATATTCATCATCTCAATATTTTTCCTATTTGATTCAAACAAATTTCATTCATTATCAAAAAATATAAAAGGGTTTCATGGCTACATTTGGTATTAGAAGCCTTGGCTTCTTTGTTGTTTCTCTTGGTTTTCCTCTTTACATTCACAAGTAGAATTTTATATATTTTTATAGGGTTTATTTTCTTGTATATGGGGAATTTGGTATATGTTGCAATGGGATCACTCATTGCATTGGATCCCAAACCATGTTACTTTTAGTTTTCTTTAAAAAAAATGTTTTTACGGTTCGTGGTGCACATTATATAGGAATAGTGCACTGGTGTGCATGTTCCTGCACATGAATAAGTTACTGGTGCTTGTACAAAACATAACGCATCATTGCTTAACAAATAAAGCACACCGATAATTGCTATTAATATAAAATACTAAAATTTTAAAATGCATCTTGGTGTTCCCCAATAAAAAAGTGCACGACTGCCTCCCCAATAATAAAGTGCACCAATGCTCCCCCAATAATAAAGTGCATCAGTGCTCTCCCAATAACAAATAACACCAGAACAATCGATTTTTAAACAAAAAATATAATTTAAAAACCCAAAACCTTCCATAGAGTGCTTAAAAACCAATGCATCCCCGATGTGTTCCAGTAAAAACAACACACGAGAGAATCTTACTATCGGGCGTATCCTTAAAGGGTAAAATAAAATAAAAATACCAGACCGAATCAATGCCCTGAAATATATGGTGAAAAAGTGAGAGGGAATTTTATATTTTCAAAATGTATGTGTTTATAAATGAAAACCCTAATCATTGTTCCATTTGTTTTCTAAAATTTAGAGGGGATATTTTTGCACGAGATATTTATGAGCAAATTCTTTGGAGTGGGTAGATTTTTCTGAAGAGCTGGATTTAATTGCGAATTTGTAGAGGAGAAATTTTGGGTATGTGATTTTATTCTATTCATCATATAAATATTTCTCCTATTTTATTCAAACAAAGTTATTGCATTTTAAAAAAAATAAAAGGGTTTCACAGTTACATTTGGTTGTTTCTATTGGTTTTCCTCTCTATATTTCACAACTAGATTCTTTTTTTAAGAAATATATTTTTATATGGTTTCTTTACTTGTATATAGGGTATTTGGTATCTATTGCAATGAGATCACTCATTGCATTGGATCCCAAACCATGTCGTTGTCATTTTTCTTTTAAAAAAATGTTTATGTTGTTCGTGGTGTGCATTGTACAAGAATAGCACACTGGTGCACATGTTCTTGTCAGTAGCACCGTAGAGTTTAAAATAAAAATAACCTTTTTTTTTAATATTGAAAGAATCATATTTTAAGTGTGCAACAAACATTAATAAGACATCAATGCTTCTACTAATTTATGGAGCATCGGTGTGTATACACATTATTAAAGCATTGGTCTGTATACACTTTATTAAATCATCGGTGCATATACATATTATTAACGTGTCAGTGTGTATATATATTATATATTATTAACACACTGATGTGTACTAGTTTATTATGAGCACTGGAATATTATTTT
This sequence comes from Picea engelmannii, assembly GCA_009831015.1. NCBI lineage: Eukaryota > Viridiplantae > Streptophyta > Pinopsida > Pinales > Pinaceae > Picea > Picea engelmannii. The sequence continues at coordinate 553,817 of ML794297.1, forward strand.
GTAAAACAATTCATAGTTTTTATATCTAATGTTTCATATATATATATATATATATATATATTTATAGAATATGGTCAATAGAAGTTCAAGGAAAACAACTTATTGCAACATGTATGATAATAGCTCATTCCAACAAGAGAACAAGGAAAGTTCTTTAAGTTGTATTAAAAATTTATATATTTGAATTATCTATAGGTTTAAATTAATTATGTGTGTTGGTTAAGGCATGTCATAGAAATTCCAAGGGACAAACGAGGGAAAAACCAATACATGTTGGTGGGGATGTCCAAGAAAGTGTACAAAAAGATGGTAAAATAAATTAACATAATTGCATCATAAGAGGAGCCATCTCAACAATTACAACATGCATGAGAGGTATGTAATCATTAATTTATTCTTTTATGTACATCGAATTTAATTATTGCATGAAATACTAATTTTCAATTGTTTTGTTGTATAAAAGAAAAAAAATGAAACCCATTTAGCACATAAGATAGGATGACGAAGAATAAAAGGGTTGATTGAAAAGTTTGTGAGTACTTATTTTTTCAATATTACTTAAAATTTCATCTTTGTTATGATATTTATAGTTAATATTGATTTACTCTCATCCATGGATGTCTTCTAATAGGTGCTAACATACAAAGAAGAGCCAACTAAAGAATTGATAGACATTGGGTTATGTATGGGTTGTGAGGATATGATGAAGTATCAAGGATTAATTGAACAAATCGTAAGTATCTATGTTGCTTAACTTCCCTTGTTTTATAATTAATGGAACAAAAAGAAACCTTTATATTAATTATATCAACTATACTTTGTCATGGTGTATTAAACATGGAGGAAACAAAGTATGGAGTGCATCCAATGGAAGACATTTTCAGAGACGACATGTAGCATGACTTCAAAACAATATGTATTGTTTATGAAACAGTCGTTGCTATGGTACAAATTTTGATTTATGTGATCATGTATATTCTACTATATAAAAATGTTGATATACTTATTACACTTTATTTCTATGTTTGTGGATGGAACATTGTTGTTGGGAAAAACACCCTATGGACTAGCAAACTAGGGTTAGACTTGCATGCAAATTTTGACCGAATAGAAACTACTTTTTTACCTACAACCCAAGATTTAAACCCCTTTTTCATAGTAAATGCATGGAAAAGGACCACCAACCTTATTACCGACGTTCGATGTAGATCCTCCGTTGCTCTTCTATTACTTTCTTGCGCTACTCCTTCCATAGATGACCTGCACTAAGGACAAACAACAACTATGCATGCATGCTACTTCTATACTCAAGGGTTAGAAATCAAGCATAAATTAATCAAATCATAGACAATTCATGCATTGAGATGGGAAAAGTATTCTTTTTATTACTGAAATTGAATCAACTTACAAAAAAGCTGAGACCAGCCACCGCTCCTTAAACCTGATCCTGGGCTCCTCTTCTTCTATCCTTCAATTGCTTTGCGTTAAATCTCCTTTGGCACAAGGAAAGGCTAAAGGGTTGGGACAATGGATTACGTAAATGGGCAGAGTTTCTTCGCTATATTTTTTCCTTCTCCAAATGTTACCTCTACCCCTTCTTTTATAGGCTAGAAGGAGCTAGGGTTTTGGATGAACCCTCCGCCATGCATGGCCAGGAGTTTCAGTTAACTGACCCATAGCTTTTTTTTCCGTCGAAAACTTTCCTTTTTTCGTTCTTTGTTAGGTACACATGGGTTGTTGTGAGTCAGACGGCGTGCACACACATGCAATAATGGGTTAGGGCACGTGGGCCTTGACACAAGAGGATTTTCAAAGAGTTGTTCAGCAGATTTTTGGCAAAGAAGGGATATGAGTTGGCCTAATGCCAGGTAAGCATGTGTGGTGAAATTTAGGGTTATAATAGATGCCCCCTAATGTGTGAGGTCAGAAGAGCATCTGATGGCCGAAATACATTACCAATCTTTACTGATGTACCAAACGATTGAGCCCAAGGATCAGGAACCAGGAGGTCTCGTCTGCAAAATAAAAAATGTCTCACCGAGGCGGGCATACCCATGCTTGGGATAAAATAGAACGCATGGCTATCAATCAAATACACTGTAGATCCATGTCATATAACTATATAAAGTGTAGCCGTGAATGGTACACAACAGATCTACATCTCGAAATCAAAAAGATATACATGCAAAGTATCCATCTTCGTAGAAGCTGATAAGGCCTGATGGCTGGAAATGAGGGCTTCAAAGCTCGAGCAACAACTTCAAAATATTCAAAACTCGGGTAGGAGTGTAATATGAGTGTACGACTGCACTACCCAGAGGTCCTCGACGGCTCGTCGGTCATGGAAAAAATTGATAATCTTGATGATCAGACTGAAGGCTTCAATGATTTCAAACAAGGACTTGATTGGGTGTTCAGGATGGCTGGGTATGCAGACAAGAGACATATTGCAGAGGGGCCGACTCAGGCTTAATGAAAAACTTCCCTTGGACAATAGCATGACAAGTGATGAGACTCAGGTAGCATATATGTTATTCATAAGTCTACGAAGCAGGAGGCAACACAAACTCTCCATATGTTTGGAAGAATAACCAAATGGTGGAGGACACAACTCTATATAGAGAGAAAAGATTCCTAAGGTCGTACTACATCCCATAGTCTGATGAACAAATGGACAGATGTTCTTTATTCAAGGGTGACTCATTATGCTGCCAATAAAGAAAATACTTTTCCCATCCTCTTTTTGGGGTATATTTGATTTTTTTGTTCTTTTTGATAATTTTGGAAAAAGAATAAAGGAATATTACGTTACAATGGAGGAATGAGTATTGTGAACATACAAGCTCAAGGCACAAGGACAAGACTGATGTTCTGGTAAAATGATACTCGGGGAAAATCCTCTGGCGGCTAAAGGTGTTAAGACGCAGAAGCAAACTGTCACAAGGCTGGTGGATAAGGTATGAAAATGCGGTTGATAGAACACACAATGGTAACGTCCTTCGATGTAAGTTTAACGAGCCCAGAGAAGGTAAGCTCGGTGGTTTTTCATATTTAGAGAGTCTGAAAAAGCATAAAAGGAGACTCCGTTGGGGTATTTTTTTCGAAGATAGTCTAGTCGGTTTGAAAAAGGGATAAACTAGCACCGATTAGACGTCGATTCAGAACCATTTTAACGAGTGTGACAAGGAAAAGATCACTCGACAATTTTTTCACTTTTAAGGAGTCTAAAAAAAGCTTAACTATGGACTCCGTTAGGAATATTCTTCTGAACCAATTTAACGAGTGTGAAAGAATAAGGTCACTCGATGATATTTTCAATTTTAGGGAGTCTGAAAAGAGCTTAACTATGAACTCCGTGGGGGTTTCTTTTTCGTAAGTTTAGTCCCTCAGGCCCGAAAAAGGGATAAAATCATACCTGAGAGTACTCTTCTAAAGAACGGAAGTTATATAGAGTATACCTTTGTTCGTACAATTGACCGTCCGGACCAAAAAAGGGGTAAACTACCGTTGAACATACGTGACTTCAAATTTCAGTTTAACGAGCATGAAAGGCCACAAGATCGCTTGGTAATCTTTTCATTTTTAGAGGGTCTGAAAAGGGATTAAAAGAAGACCCGTTTAAGGAACGTTCTTCTGGACCAATTTAACAAGTGTGAAGAAACAAGGTCACTCGACAATCTTTTCATCTTTAAGGAGTCTGAAAACGGCTTAAAGAAGACTCCACAATAGTTATTTTTCTTAGTTAATCTAGACAAGATCGAAAATCATAAATGCAGTCTCATTGGATGTTGTTTTCGGATCTCAAAGCGAGCTTGAAAAACAACAAAGTTAGCTCATGATAGACTCTTTGTGGATCAATGCCTGAAATCTCCTTGGGGGAGTTGTATGCTCCGATGAAAACATTGTCTATGACACTAGGGGTTCTGGAGATGTTGATGGGTATAGTTTCAACGATAGTCTCCATATTACCCTTAGCATAAATTTCCTGCGTAGCTAAGAGATTAATAGGACATCGTTGATCTCCTGTCATGGTAACGGTGAATTCTCCTGCTTCGATTCAACTTAACTATAGGAGGAAATATGATCTGTGATGAAGATCTTCCTAAGGTTTGTTTGGACTAGTCATTGCTTCGATTACTGCTTTGTCAGAAGGGAAGACTAAGTCTAAAGAATCAACGTTAGCAAGAGAACCCTAAGCCCAAATAGGCTCTAGAAGTGGATCTAACTCTTGTGCAGGAGTCAGATCAGGGTTAGTTGAAGCTTGCTGGACTAAAGAGTATGCTACCTCAGCGACAGACAAGGGCATGGACATCCCGGGGTGCCCTGTCTCATCCATCGTGGCTGATGGGGAAGGAAGAATCCAAGGATCCTCAAAGTAATTTGTGCTGAACGACGAAACTTGAAAAATCTCAACCTTATGGTGATTAGATATAAATTTGACATCGCCATGAGGAGGTGGGTAATCGAAGGTACCCATCAAGGATGGGCACAAACCAACTCCTACGTTAATGAAACCTGGTTGAGGATTATCAATCATGAGGACCGTGGATGCCCCCAAAGCTAGGTCAGGTTTGGAGAAAGACAATTGATCGATGGTCACTATTTGGCCCTCGTGTGGAAACAACAAGACTCGAAAAACTATAGCAACCACAACTTGCATATCATAAGTCCAACTCTGTCCTAACAAGAGGTTATAGTCGATGGGAGCATTGACTACCTCTACTTCAACACACACGGTTTTCCCTCCTAACTGCATAGGGAAAGAAGGAACGATGCCATGTGGTCAGAAAGAACAACCGTCGAAAGCAGTGAGGAGAGTAGGTGATGGAGACAAAGTGGGCTGGCCAATGGCCTTCCAACATGATAACGACATAACGCATGTCGAGGCACCCTCATCGACCACCGTGCGGAAGATATTTCGTGTAAAAATTTTCATGGGATGAGCCACTACTATTTGAAATGCTACGTGTTGTGGGGTATTCTACCCTACGGACTAGCAAGCTAGGGCTTAAACTTGCATGCAGATCATGACCCTTCATACGCTACTTTTAACCTTCTACCCGAATCTAAAATCCTTTTTCACATGCACACATGGGAAGAATTAACTAACATTTTTATCGATGGTTGGTGTAGATCCTCCATTGAGCTTTTATCTCCTTGCTTCTGCTGCTCCTTCCAAAAAGCGGTCCTGCAATCAAGACAAAAATACACATGCATGCTATTGTTCTACTAGAGGATTAGAGATTAAACACAAATCAAATAAAACATACAAGACTCATGTGTTCGGGACGGGAAAAGTATCTTTTTATTAATCTCAACATGAATCAACTTACAATGATTATAGAGACC
>ML794297.1:595020-639769 GCA_009831015.1 Picea engelmannii
TGAAGGTGATAATTTACTAGTTGTTTTGGTTTATGTAGATGATATTATTTTTGGTTGTACTAATGAATCATCTGTCCAGTGGTTTGCTAATTCTATGCAAACAGAATTTGAAATGTCCATGATAGGAGAACTATCATATTTTCCTGGCCTACAAGTAGAACAAAGCTCTGCGGGAATTTTTATTTCTCAAGAAAAATATTTGAAAGAGATGTTGAATAAATTTCAGATGGAAGATTCCTCTACAGTTAGCACACCTATGGTGGTTGGTTGTAAGCTGAGTAAAGATGATATCTCACCAGATGTTGATCAAAGGACATATCGCTCTATGATAGGTAGTCTTCTGTACATCACAACATCTCGTCCTGATATAATGCAAGTTGTTGGAATGGTAGGTCGTTTTCAGTCTTCTCCTAAACAAAGTCATTTGGTAGCTGTCAAAAGTATATTTAAATACTTGAAGGGAACAATGAATTATGGTCTGTGGTATCCTAGAAATCAGAATTTCCAGTTAACTGCTTATTCAGATGCAAACTGAGAAAACTGTGTTGATGAGAGGAAAAGTACCAGTGGAGGAGCATTCTTTCTGGGTGACTCTTTAGTTGCATGGCTTAGTAAAAAGAAAGGATCCATTTCATTATCCACTACAGAGGTAGAATACATTGCTACTGCTACTTGCTGCACACAAATTTTATGGATGATACAAACTCTTGCAGATCTGAAGGTAACTTACACTGATCCTATTCCAATTCTTTGTGATAACACCAGTGCCATTACTGTCTCCAAGAATCCTGTTCTTCATTCCAATACTAAGCATATTCCAATAAAGTTCCATTTTATCAGAGAACAAGTTACAAATAGAATTGTTCAGTTGAATTATATTCCTTCCAAAGAACAGATGGCTGATATCTTTACTAAACCCTTAGCAGCAACTCCTTTTAGATATCTTCATCAAAAATTGGGGGTTATAATTCCTTGTGTCTAATCTGCTCACCTGGTCAGGGGGAGTACTTATTGAATATCTGGTGTATTTCCAAGATACTTATAGTCGACAGGGGGAGTATGTTTTTCAACAAGATCAAGGGAAGAATGTTTCTTCTTTGACATTGATGTCAAAGGGGGAGAAAAGAGTTTGGGAGGAGAGTCGAGTTCGAATGCATGTGGGTGCTTGTATTGCCATCAATGCCAAAGGGGGAGATTGTTGGCAAATATTTAACAGACAACGAATGGCATAAGTACAGGAAGAATGTAATAGACGAGCATCAGTGAAGATGGCATGAGTACAAGAAGAATGTATAGAGGATTGTTGGCATATTTAACAGACAATGAATGATTTTCATTAATGGTAAGTACAACAATGAAGATGGCATGAGTACAGGAAGTTTGTAACCTACAGGCAAACAAAATCTAAGTTCAGGAAGATCAAATGATCGAAGGCAACACAACATTGATCAAATGATCAAAGGCCCGTAAAGTTTGAGAAGCATTTTTGATCGTTGGATCCCATTCAAAATTCCCGATAGAACGAGGGTCGTCAGATCTGGATGTAGACAAGAAGAGCGCACTGAAGAGGAGGATAGATCTCAGAAGTTAGATCCAAGCGCAGCACCCAACCTTCGTTGGATCAATGAGAACCTACACATTCTTTAAAGTGCAAGGAGTAGCGGGGCTCACAAAATCCCGAAAGAAGGAGGACCGTCCATTATCAGGCAAGACACGTGGGGAAAGATCGTCAATTCACTGACTGGAGAGTCAAAGGAATGATGTTCCCTAACCTCTCAAAATCGTGATATGCGAAATAGCGAATTAATCTGAGCCGTCAGATTAAGGTTGAATCTAGACCGTTGATTCCATTCCATGTCAGAGTTTCAGGGATCGAGTGTTGGAGATGTCAAAGAATATTAACATCGGGAATCCTGATATAGCGATATGCAAAATCGTGACTTAATCTGAACCATCAGATCAAGGTTGAACCATGACCGTTGATTGCAGTCCATTTCGGTGTTTCAAGGATCGAGTGTTGGAGATCTCAAAGAATATTAACATCAAGAATCCTTATATCGCGATATGCGAAATCGTGACGTAATTGCAACCGTCAGATCAAGATGTGATCTGGACCATTGATACGACTCCATTACGGAGTTTCGTGGATCAGGACTTTGAAGTGACAAGAACACTAAACATCAAGTATGTCGAAGTCGTGAAATGAGAAATTGCGAAATTATCTGAATCGTCAGATCAAGTGTTGATCGAGATCGTTGATCCCATGCCATTTCAGGATTTTGGGGATCGCAACATGGAGAGGCAAGAAAACAATGCAACAAGAATGCCGAAATCGCGATATGTGAAATCGCGATTCAATCGCAGCCGTTGAATAAAGATCATATATGGACCGTTGATCCAACTCCATATCGGAGTTTCGCGAATATCGACATGGAGAGACAAGAAAACAATGCAACAAGAATGTTGAAATCGCGATATGCGAAATCGCGATTCAATCACAGTCGTTGAATCAAGATCAGATCTGGACCGTTGATCCAACTCCATATCGGAGTTTCGTGAATAGCAACATGGAGAGACAAGAAAACAATGCAACAAAAAATGTGAAATTGAAAAATGATCTGAATCGTCAGATCAAGTGTTGATCGGAGGGTTATTGTTCTCTCTCATAGTTAACTCCTTAGTTACGAATCTGTTAGTGAAACAGACTCATGATTGTCGATCAGTTGGCATTTTAGTTGCTTGGATAGTTGTCTTACTTGTGCCTAAGGAGATGTGAAGCAGAACTGCCATGAGTGTGAGTATAAAAGAAAATGAGACAGACATCGTGAGTGTGGTTGTTCTGTATGAAAAATGAATAAAAATATAAGAAAGGGAAAATCATAGGAGTGTAGAGTGAGATGGAGAAAATGCACAGTGTGAGATAAAACTCAGAGAAGAGTAACAGATGATGAAGAAAACTTGAAGTAGAGAAAAATTATAGAAGAAGTTGATGCAGAGCATATCTGCTAAATAGACAGAGGAAGAAAAGAATTGCAGAACAGTTAGAAGAAGACCAGATTTACAGAACAAAGAAAGATTGGTAAGAATTGATTTATCTGTGTAGTTCAATGTTTATTTACTCATTAATATTCTAGGGAGGTTGGGAGGTGCTCGGGAGGACTGTTGTCCTCATAGGTTCAAGTGAGAGATTGAGCATAGGAAGTTGTAGCTTCCATCTGGTTGCAGCTAGAGAAACCAGGGTGGCAGGGTGGTGCAAGGGAGAACAAGTGTTCTCTGTTATGCAGGTTGGAGCCTGTATAACTGGAAGTTGGTGCTTCCATCCAGTTGGTGGTAGAACATTAATGGAGTTGGTGCTCCCTTCTAGTGGGTGCTAGAGAAACCAGAGAGTTGGTGCTCTCAAACAAGTTGCAGCTTGTAAAACAAAGGTAGCAGCCTCACACTGAGTTGGTGCTCAATTATAGATGATGTACAGAACTTAAAAGACTACCTATCATTTCGAAGAAGAAGAGGTTTTCTCCCTTTATGGGTTTCCTCGTGAAAATTTGTCTCTATGTATACCTTATGTGTGACTGATGCTCTTTACTTTTACTGTCCATATGTTGTATATTGTTGATGATCACTTGAAGAAAGATTAATAATGTTTTAATAGACTTAAAATTGTTTAAGCTCAATTACAACTGATTCACCCCCCCCTCTCAGTTGTCTTAGTAATTTCAACAGGGGAGCGCCAGTGCTTCAAAGATGGGTAGAAATCCTTCAAAGGGGTGATTTGGTGTTATAACGCTCCCCAATACCTTGTGGGGGAGCGCCAACGCTCCTAAGGGTGCCATAGGGGAGCGCTCTCCCTCAAAACCCTAGTTTAAGAGCTCCTTTAAGGTGGCAAGAGATTCTTGACTTCAGTTGATCATTCTCCTTCCTCCAAATCAAATGTATGAGGTATTCTAAGTGCATCCTTGGTGTCATCATCATGGAAGTATGCTTTGTTTGATGTTCACGACACTTGTGAACAACATGCGACACTTGCGACAGTTGTGAGGAACATGCAACACTTACGACAGTTGAGAGGAACATGTGACACTTATCAAATCGAGTAATATTGATGTGTAATAGATTTCCCCCCAAAGTATGAAGTTAGAAGATGCGAACTGATAATTGAAATGCTTTGTAGATTTTCAAGCAAGGGTATAGACTCGGAGAACCTGACGGAAGCTGCACACAAACATCCAACAAACATCATGACATATTTCAAAACGCAAGGCAAGCATACCTATGCTTGGGTGATCGAGACTTGCAAGATATGGCCACCATAAAATACACTGCGGATCCATAATTGTATTGATGAAAAGGTATAGCCACCAAGGATACAATGTGGATCTATACTCTGATGACTTGGACTAATCGTAGCCACGAAGAATACACAGTGGATCTATGAGATGACAAGACATAGCCACGACCAATACAAAGTGGATCTATGTAATAGTGTATGTATCATTCGTCCAACAGAAACTCCTTCACAACCTAGGCAAAGTATAGATCAAAGTGATCACTCAACCCGGGGTCTTCTTATTGATCCCAATGTGGTACGAATCTAACCATGCGAATAGATTTCTTGATGTCAAACATGGCAGAAACCACTTGATTATCAATCAATAGTGAAAACCGTTAACAAGTGCGAGGGAGATCACCATTAATGTCAATGATTCCCAAGGTACCCTAGTACATTCCAACGAATGTGAATGGATGAGCTGGAGTCGAACATCCATGGAATCATCTGATCAGAGGTCAATGAGGTAAACCTACTGTCGAATGTGAGGAGGCCTGCCATTGAGGCATGCAGGTCCCAAAGTACTAACTGGTTTATAAGCCTGATTCCTGGATAATGTGTTGAAGTCGACAGGAATAGACTCGTTGAGGGAGGGCCTTGATGTATCCCCCATCAATGACATGAAACAGACATAAAGATGTAATTGGTAGATCAAATGAACATGGACTGACATGGGTTTTGAGGAAAGATATTTGGGATGGATGACTTTAGAGGCAGATACTTCCCTTGAACACTGAGGCACAATAACAAAACATGACATGGACCAAAACTTGATGATGCAGTGGATGCTATGACTTACGTCGGGTGACCCAAAGGAGTGAAAGAAACTCAAAGGATTGGCTCAGTGCAGAGGTTCAGCAGATGATAATGTGTGCAAATGACAAAGTGTCGTGTTCAAGGGCAACTCTAAGAATTACTTGGTAATGTTCTCAAGAGACTGCTTGGCTTGCTTCTTTCAAATTTTCTCCCGTCCAGATAGATGAGTACCTCTTTTTGATTTAATGAGATCTAGGAGGATAACACATGCTCGATATAACTCACCTTCGGTAAGTTCCTCTTCTTTTGTTTAACGGACCGGAAGAAGTAAGGGTTCGGTCCCGTATGGGCCTGTCGATGTTTGTTTTAGTGAGTCCAAAGACAGAAAACTCAAATGTTTTTCATGATTATAGAGTCTGGAAAAACACTTAAAAGAGAACTCTCTCAATTCCTTTTTCGTACAGTAGTCTGACGAGGCCGAAAAAGAGATAAACTATCACTCGAAAGACGTCCTTTCGAACCTTTTAACGAGCGTGAAAGGAAGCAATATCACTCAACAATATTTTCATATTTAGAGAGTCCGAAAAGAGTTTAAAGATGACTCCAAGGGGGTTCCTTTTTCGTGTATCCATATAGGTCCGAAAAAGAGATAAAAGTCTACCCAGATGCATTCTCATGTATTTACGATCATGGGAAAGAACAAAGACTAAGCTCGGTATGCCCCCATCTTGAAAGCTAGTGGCTTAACTCCAGAAAGATCATCAAACGTTGGAGACATGCCCTCCAAGCTTCGATTCATTCACCAAAGGATAAGGGTGGATGACAAGAAGGTTCAATAGAGGTGACTGTTTCATTTTTTAACAAGCTTGACACAGGAAAAGAACTATGCTCAAGACCTCTGTTTCATTTTTTAATGAGCTTGCCACAGAGAAGAGAAACTATGTTCATGGTTTCTTCTTGATCATGGCTTCCGAGAGAATAATGCTCTGGAAGGGTACCATGTCAGGGGACAAAACTTGGTCATGGGTTCCAAGAGATCTTCGTCGGATGGAAGAGAATCACTCTGGAAGGAACACATGTTGAGGGTCATGACAGGGGTAAGGAGATCAGGCTCCAATAACCCTACTGAAGAGATCACCATGTCAATTATCGGATCCAAATCATCAGAAGTTGAGGTCATGGGAGACAATGCCACATAATTGACATGTGGCGAGGGTGATACTGTCTGCATATAAGAACCACTTAGGGAGGTAACCCAGTCAAGGCCGATGAATGAAAGTTGATCAATAGTCACAATTCTTCCATTGTGAGGAAAATATATCACACGGAAAAGAGTGGATACAATAGCTTTCATAGCATAGACATAATCCCGCCCAAGGAGTAAAGCGAAATCCAAGGGGTCTCAGAATACCATGACATCGATAAAGACAGTTTTCCCTCCCAAAGTTACAAGAAACTAAGGAAGGATCCCTAAGGGTTGACTAGTTCTTCTGTTAAAAGCTAACAGATTCTGTGTAACCGGTGCAAGCTGCGGACAACCCAAAGCGTACCAAGCAACAAAAGAAAAAATACTAATGGACGCACCTTCATCTATTAACATTTGAGGAACATCCCAACCACAAACCTGTACTGTAATCTGGAAAGGAATGTGGGATAGAAGATGAGGTCTAGTTATCACACCCCAATCAAAACGGATGGCTTCAGTACTTGGAGGGGGTTTCATAGGAGACGGAGGAATGCCCCCCAATACGGTAGAGTCTATATTAACAAGAAAAACATGGACAGTATCGGGTTTACTCTCTAGAAGGAGAGTAGGATCGATTGATGATTGGATCGGATCAACCAATGGTGGACTTGGATAGACCACTTTGGCATTCTTCAGAGGAAGAGTGGGACTGACCGAGGAAGGGACTGGATCAGTCACTTTGACATTCCTCAATGGAGGAATGGGATCGACCGATGGCGAAACTAGATCGACCACTTTGGCACTCTTTAGAGGAAGAGTGGGACTGACTGAGGAAGGGACTGGATCAGTCACTTTGACATTCCGCAATGGAGGAATGGGATCGACCGATGGCAAAACCGGATTGACCACTTGAGTTTCATTCTCCAAAGGAAGAATGGGGTCGATGGGAAGAAACGGATCGACCTCTTTGGTGTCACTCTCTAACGAGAGAATGGGATCAACTGAGGATGAAAAAATATCGACCACTTTGGTGTCACTCTTTTGATAAAGAGTGAGGTTGATTGATGATGAAACTGGATCAGCTACTTGGGTTCGTGGTTCAATCGAGGAGGAAACTAGATTGACCACCTGATCAACTGGACTAACCGGGGATGGAACCGGATTGACCATTCCATCAACCAATGATGGGTCGTAGGAAAGATTACGATAACCTTTTGGAAGTTGAAGTTTTTCCAAAAGAGAAGAAGCCTCATCCATGCAACGACAAAGGTGAGAGTAATGATTACCTTTACATAACATGCAAGGGAACTTGACATTTTTCTTCTTCTTACCAACCTGAACATCACTAGTTGACAAGGTATCATCGACATGACCAACAGAGGCCGATGACGTGGAGGACCACATTTATAAGACCTGGGTAATACCGGGGCAATCCCTCAGAAAGTGGTCACCCTTACAAAGGCTGCAAGGGAATTTGGGTTTTGGATTCTTCATTTTGATCTTGTTGACCTCATCAACACTCCCAGTACTATTAACAATAACTGGTTTCTTAGAGCCAACATCTGATGTTGTTGGGGCCTTTGTCCTTTTCGGGTTCTTCTTCTTCTTCTCTTTCTGTTTCTTCTTCTTCTGATCAACCTGGCTACTTGCTTTAGAGCTTTCACTAGGCGAAGAAGGAGAAATGGAAGGAGACTTGATGGATGAAGAAGGAGAAAAGTCAACATGAGGTTGATGTGTGGGTGGTCTATTGAAATCCAAAGTATTAGGTGCAGTTGAAACATTGAGAGGATTCGGGATCACCAGAGTGGGGAACAACCAAATTGGTAATCCAATAGTGAGTCCTGGAAGACTCAGTGTGGCAACATATGGAGGACCAAATTTTCCAAATGAAGGAAAGATATAAGGTTCCCTAGAAGAAGGGGTTCCTCCATTGGTACTCACAGGATTCGATGCCATTATCACTGACTCGACCTAAGGTCCACTAAGTAAAAAAAACAACACACGTGACGAATCTAAGAAGCAATCAATCAAACAAACCTTCCTATGATGAAACCACTAGTTGGTAATGAAATCCAACGTCGCAAGATCAAAATAGGAAGGGGTGGGGATAGAGCGGGTGGATCAGTTATGTTGGCGACCTTCTTAACGGACTTATGCCTTGGTGCAAGCTTCCACACAGTAATTGTGGATTTACCCTCCAAGGAGCCCGAGTGAGTTTGCCCAACGTCTGTTCCAGGTACAGTGAGACTTCCCTTCACCGTCACATTGTGTGAGACCTTAAATATTGTGGCTACTAAGGTCACCAACTCGTAGTCAGCCCCTGGACTGGTACAATCGACAGTCTAGTCAGAACGTATGGGCAGGATAACAAGTCTGAAATCAACCCGAAAGGCTCCCACACATAATCGTGGGTATACCTTCCAGTGACCCCCAATATACGATCCGACCACTACAAACAGTTGAACCGCGAAGGGATAATCTTCATAACTCACCCGAATGCGACCTCGTGCATAACCCCTGTGTGAGAGGGGGATCCCAGCAAGCCAATACGACAATTGGATTTGACTCTCCCTACCGCAAGATACTAAGTTTGTTCGATAGATTTGGAAAGTTATCCTTTAAACCTATTCCAAAGCCCTACACCTTAAACTAATGTAGGTTTGCTAACAAAGATGTAAAAAGTCTGATAAATTTTAGTTAAGCGTTGATTTTAATGGTTGTTGTTTACTCAGAGGGTGTACAAAAGTGAAACTCATGGAATGATGACTCAATTCCCAAAAATATGCATGAAATATGATAAGAAATTGTTTCTTTTCAATGAATACCTATTTAAGGGAAAGAGGAAGAGTCGTTTTCACTATCAAACACTTGATAAGGAATGCCCTCAATCAATTTTGTTCTCAATCAAATCCAATATGATGCTACAACATTTCATAAATGCAAACTAATTACTAAGATGTACTTTTGTCGTTTGTATGCGAATGATAATCAATTCAATGAAAAATTTCTCCTAACAACTACCTTTCAGATCAAGGAGATTCAGATAAGAATATGCAAATTTTTCACAAACAACACACCCTTTTTCAATCAAACAAGAGAAAGAAAATCAAAAACGCAAAAGGAAGGAGAAATAAATTGGATCAGATAACCTCAAAGAACCAAATGAGAAGAGTCACAGACTTCTAATGTCCTTCACTAGAGTTCCTTCTCAGTCGATAGGAGAGAAAAAAGCAGGGGATCGATTTCAAGTTCTCAACAGCAAAAACTCAAAAATAATGAAGAAGGGCATAAAATCTGAAAAACAAGGTGTTTACTTCTCAGGAGGAAGCATGTCAAAGGTCAAAGGAAAAATCATTGGATCACAAAGCAGCTCAACAAGTGAAGAAACAGGGTTTGGACCTCCAAAAAATGGAATTTTGAAGAGATTTTGGGCAAAAAGGGCCTGGCGCTCTGGTATAAGGGCCACCAGAGCATTATAAAGATCTTTCCAACACTTCCATGGAGTGTTGGCACTCTGCTAACATGGGCAGGGGGCCTCCAGGCTCAAAAAACTCAGAAAAAGGTCCAAAAATCCAAAATTTCAGTCAAATTTTGACAATCAGGCTGAGTGTGATGGGGTAAAGAGTCAATCAGCAAATGCAATCAGATATGAAGGGGTGAAAAAGTTCTAATAACACAAAGGGTAAGACAAGGTCTTATGAGGAAAAATCAAAACTAAAAGTTTGATTCGATCCCCAGTGGAGTCGCCAGTTTCTATTGAAGGAAAATATCCCTGCGAATAGGTAGATATCCTCAAAGAGCTAGACTCTTAAATCTAAGATAGAAAGTGCTTAATGTGGACACTGACTTCCTTTCAAATCTATACAAACTAATGCATGAGGAGGAAGGAGAATAGAAGTACCTTTTTATCGACGTTTGTCCCTGCACACTCCGAGTTGAGCTCCAATCTTTCGCTCCTCGATGAGCTCTGTAGACAAAACAACAGTACGACCACTTCCTACTCTATTGATATTAGCTTGAAAATAGATCTATCTATCAATGATAAGTTCATGTAAGATCAGACACAAACTAGAAATAAACATGCCAAGCATGTCATATTAATGAGAACAATGACAATAGTAACTTACAATCATATATGCGAATGTGACAGCTTCGTCAAGTCCCCTTTGTCTATCCCTTGCTCAAAATATCCACGATCTGAATGATGAACAACTTCATTGATTGATCCCTATGAGATCATAGGTCTCCTGCTTCCAAAATATCTCTGTTCCATCACCACTTATGAGATCATAAGTTTGGTGTGATTCTCCTTTTTCCAGTCCTCTTTCACCATTAGAAAGCTTGTTTATATAGCCTTGGAGAGGCTTAACCTCTTGAGGTATCTTTAGGGTAGGTTGAAGAATTCCCTCCTTAGATCAAGGATATTCTTATTGAACCAAGAATTCAAATGCAACTGCCTTCCAAACTTGAAATATCCTCCCCTTATTCTCCTCAACGGGCCAACTACTACCTAGATTAGACAGTGCTCCCTCAAAAGGGGCATCAGGGTGCTATAACGCTCCCTAGTTGGCTCAAGGGGAGTTCTAGCACTTCAAATATGGGTAGTGCTCCTTCAGAGGGGTGATTTGGTGTTATAACGCTCCCCAATACCTTGTAGGGGGAGCGCCAGCGCTCCTAAGGGTGCCATAGGGGAGCGCTCTCCCTCAAAACCCTAGTTTAAGAGATCCTTTCAGGTGGCAAGAGATTCTTGACTTTAGTTGATCATTCTCCTTCCTCCAAATAAAATGTCTGAGGTATTATAAGTGCCTCCTTGGTGTCATCATCATTTCAATATGCTTTGTTTGATGTTCGCGACACTTGTGAACAACATGCGACAGTTGCGAGGAACATGCGACACTTACGAAAGTTGAGAGGAACATGCGACACTTATGACAGTTGAGAGGAACATGCAACACTTATCAAATCGAGTAATATTTATGTGTAACAGCCTCTGGTATTGATAACCAGGGTCCCTTGAAGGCTTGGATGCTCTTTCTAACAAAAAAGACAAATAATGCAAGGAATAATAAGGCGAAAAAAAGCAATCTGAGATAGGACTGTGAACCAGCAAGACTCAGATAGGATTCCATAAAACCCCCTGAGAATGTATAATTCTGATAGGGAAGAGGAGGACTGCCTCTAAGGTTCTCTGAACTCCTACACGCTACTGCTATCTCTACAGCTAGCGTTCACACGCAGGCTGTAAGAGGATAGGGTGCGGGTACATGCGTGCAGGTCTTCTGCAGGCCGCGTGTACCTCTGTGTGTTCCAAAAACTACAGTCAAGCAAAAGTCAGGGAAAGCTGGTATGGAAAACCAGACTCGCTACTAGCTCAGACCTTATAGAAAAAGACAGGCAAAGAAAAATAGAAAACCTAATCTTTAAACTACCCAAAAACTTAAATACATCCAGGAACCCTAAAGAGTATTCTCCCCAGTATGGTCGTCAATTCTGTCGTTGGGAAAAACATCCTACGGACTAGCAAACTAGGGTCAGACTTGCATGCCAATTTTGACCGAATAGAAACTACTTTTTTTATCTAAAACCCAAGATTTAAACCCCTTTTTCACAGTAAATGCATGAAAAAGGACCACCAACCTTATTACCGGCGTTCGATGTAGATCCTCCGTTGCTCTTCGATTACTTGCTTGCGCTTCTCCTTCCATAGATGACCTACACTCAATACAAACAAAAACTATGCATGCATGCTACTTCTATACTCAAGGGTTAGAAATCAAGCATAAATTAATCAAATCATAGACAATTCATGCATTGGGATGGGAAAAGTATTATTTTTATTACTGAAAGTGAATCAACTTACAAAAAAGCTGAGACTGGCCACCGCTCCTTGAACCTGATCCTGGGCTCCTCTTCTTATGTCCTTCAATTGATTTGCGTTAAATCTCCTTTGGTATGAGGAAAGGCTAAAGGGTTGGGACAATGGATTACATAAATGGGCAGAGTTTCTTCGCTATATTTTTTCCTTCTCCAAATGGTACCCCTAACCCTTCTTTTATAGGCTAGAAGGAGCTAGGGTTTTGGACGAACCCTCGGCCATGCATGGTTGGGAGTTTCAGTTAACTGACCCATAGCTTTTTGTTCCGTCGGCAACTTTCCTCTTTTCGTGCTTTGTTAGGTACACGCGGGTTGTTGTGAGTCAGCCAGCGTGCACACGTGTGCAATAATGGGTTAGGGCGCGTGGACCTTGACACAAGAGGATTTTCAGAGAGTTGTTCAACAAAGTTTTGGCAAAGAAGGGATATGAGTTGGCCTGATGTCAGGTAAGCATGTGTGGTGCAATTTAGGGTTATAACAAACATGAAGAGGTGGAACATCAAAAAAACGTTGATCAAGAAAACATCATGTTAAATAACCAAAGTATAATATCACCTACAAGTGATGAAGAAATTAGGCATGCATGCATATCAAGCAATGATAATAGTTCAAACGATGTTGAATGGCAATCAATATAATTGAATTTTGTTGAAAGTTATATGTTTTGGAATATTTGTCTATGAAAATCAGGGATTTTGTTTAATGTGCTCGACATATTGTCCCAATCGTATGAGGACATGTTCCCAATGAGTGTAACAATTACATATTTGTTGCATTTTGATTATTGTGGACCTTTACGTTGTCCCATTTTGTATGACGATGGGTCACTTATTCATATATAATAAAATGGGTTTCTTATTCTATTGCATTGTCAAATGTTGTAAAATGTTATGTTATTGATTAATTAATATATGGATGATTTACATTATTACAAATAATAGAGTTGTAATCCATTGGCTAACGCATTAATGCAATCATTATATCAAAACACAAAACCAAAAATATAAAAATCAATATTATTATAAAAAAATATTTGATTTTGAGATAATTAACTGAAAATTTGTAAAAAAATAAAATAATTAAAATATATACATATCGGCGCCCCTTATTATTTTGAACTCAGTAAATGGTGTGTTTATATGATTTATATGCATTAGTGCTCAAAATTGTGAGAAAGAACCACTTCTTTAAATGGCATAATATACAATTATATTTGTATCATTTTAAAATATTTCAGTGTGCATAACTACAATACGCATTGGTGCTTGCATAAACATAAAAAGCACCAGTGATTTTTATTTGTGTGTACGCACCAGTGATTTTTATTTGTGTGGAAGCACTGGTGACTTTTTATTTATATGTATGCACTAGTGATTTTATTTATGTGGAAGCACCAATGTTTTTTATTTATGTGGATGCATCTGTTTTATTTATTTATGTGTATGTGCCAATTCTTTTTATTTATCTGGGAGCATAGGTGATTTTTATTTATGTGGAGGCACTGGTGATTTTTATTTATGTGGGAATACTGCACTAGGGCATTTTAACAGTACAAGCACTGACAAAAAAACCTTTTCCCGACCAACATTTTTTAGTTATATGGAAAATCTGTTAAAACCTACACTTCTAATAGTGGAAGTTGGAGTGGAGGTTTTTTTGAAAATATTTCCAAATCTTGTAACACTAAAAAAATATGCAAAAACCTCCGCTACAAGAAGTTTTTCTTGTATTGGCAACACATATCCTTTGAGATAGACACCTTGTGTGTTATTGCACCACTAGATCCAAATGAGGGTGACAGGTATAATAATCCCTTTAATGAGAATGTGTAGAGTTCAATAATAGAAAACATATATAATATTACAAGGTGCAAGGAGGATCATGTGAACCCAATAGCCAACAGTGAACTAAGTCGGAGAGTGTTTTCTCCTATGACATAGATTCGGAGAATACTATGGATATGTGGAAGAATAAGATGTATGATGGATCAAATAGGAGACTCGCATGAATCACCAAGGAAGTACGTTGGATCGGATCAGAGTTGTGCCATGTACCAAGGTTTGATGGAGAAAACTCGGTAGACACATTCTTAGCAACAATTATAGGGTTAGTGCCTGAGACCCAAAGGATACAGGCCATGGATGTAGTAGTTAAATGAACACCTACATTCTGGTGGAAAACTCACTACGCAGATCTACAAGAATCAGGGAAAGTGGTGAAATGTATTAATAACACCACACAGAAGGTGGACTACGTATCCCCTACTCCAGTGGCACACTCTAGACCACCAAATAATATATGTAAACAAAATTTGTAACCATTCCAAGGATTGTCCACTAGTCCAATTGGCATGGTACAATCAACACGACTTGGTGGGAATCCACGATAGGGGATGATAAATAGAATTAGATTGAATAAGTATCACAACCCATCGAGGTTGAATGCATCTGACTCACATGTGTTGTAGTAGCATATCCTGCATAGGACAAGGATGTGCAATATAAAGACAATGTGCATGAGTAGAATAGGACTTAGGGTAGAATAGAAGTAATAAATAGGTGGATTAAGTAGGTTGGCACAATAAAGTGGGATGAGATAGGTCGTACCCATGAATGGATTTTGAAGTTTCAGGGAAGATTAAGGTTTAAATGTTCACATACAAAGCAAAGGACAGAACAACTAGACATGACAGTTGGTTACCTGAACACAGAAAGATATGATGGAAAGAAAAAGGTTGTTAGTGCTCACAATAGTGATGAATGCATGGGGAACTTAAATCGATTATGGTAATAATTCCCCACAATGCATAATATTTATGGAAAATAAAAGTACTACAGGTCTGCATTAACAATGGGCATAAACCTTGATATCCATCTCAATAGTAAAGTATCATGGGGGGGAAGTTACCCATCAAGTATTTAAAATATAACTACATTACTCCCACTCATTATTTTCATAGAGTGAATAGAGTATCAAGTTGAGAGAGGAAAGAATAAAGAGTGAACATGTTGGTGTCGACAATGTTATAGTTTGGAACAAAGCTCCTGAATAGAAAGACGCAAAACAACAAACCAGAGATGCTAAGAAATCGTTAGAGATAAAAACTTCTAGGAGTAAAACCCAAGCACAGAAGAAAGTCTAGGTGTCAAAAGAACAATTCATTCCCACACTTGAGCTACTACCCAATGTGAGTATCAAAGGCCCCCTATTGTGAATGATTTTGAAACTAAAATATGAAAAATGTAATATACAGGTGAAGAGAAATTCCCGGAACTGCAATTCAACTCCTACACTGAGGTGATTACAAAGCCATATGGATGACAACAAAAAACCACCAAGTAATGGGAAAATCCTATGAAAAAATTGAGGATAATTTTTCTGTTGGATTTCCTGCATTTCAGGTGAAAATAGTGCATACATTTCTTACTCACCCACTTTCATGGAGGGGTCCTCTGGCTTGACAAGTTGTATCAGGTCGACACCAACATAGCAAGCCTAGTCTCAAGCCTCCCCAAAGAAGAAGATGATCCATCCAAATAAATAATGGCCAAATATGGAGTGCACAAGGAAGTGTGCACTAAGTATGGTAGATGCAGGGGATTGAGAGGAGTGGTGATAGTAGAGATAAATGACCACAAGGTTAGATTGTCTATGCAAATACTTGCCTACAAAAATTTTGTGCAAGTGCCACACGGATGATTTCCCATTGGGTGTATACATTGTCGCATAAAGTTGCATCGAGGGCATTAGGATGGCTTGGGAAAGATACCTATTGAATGAGTTCATACAAAATTTCCTGGAAGCATAGCATTTCGGTAGGGAATTTCACTACAAATACATGTTACTTATTCTATCTATGGTAGTATGAAAACCACCACTGACCCATAATTATAACACATAGGCCTTGATGTGGTTCTCGGCATAGAAATTCCTAGAGCTACAAGTTACAACACACCAAGGATAGGAGCATTCAAGTTGAGAATAACACCACATTTGAGTTATGGTTTATGGAACTTAGCCAAACAAATGAACTAACACTATGCATACCATGTAGCATCATGGATAGGTATGAGGACTACCTCCTATTTGAATGAAACTTCCATAGTGTTCATTTTTCCTTGCACAAATTTGAAGGTCAAAACCAAAATGCTCCATTTTTGCATCACCAAGGAAGACATTCAACAGGTTGTCGCCAAGTGGCCAGAACATTTCCATCCCACACCTGATGACATAGAAGAGAAATTAGAGACAAGTACCAAGAGATGGTAGGAGAACAAAAAGGTATATAACACCCAACAAAAAGTTAAAGAACAAGTGGGAGAGCAGCGACAACCTACGACATCCTAAGGAAAGGGTAAAGGACCATTGGGTCAATGAATATGTAAAATATATATACAAGATATCCAACAAGGATAAAGGGCCCAAGCAGGAGTAGATGTAGACAACACCAACAAATGCACCACCTAGAGAGAAACTATGTGCATCACTTATGCTAAGTCCAAAACCAAAATCTAGTGAACAGGAGCACACACCAACTCCGATCAAGCAGACCAGTATTCCACCCATCATGGAGGAAGCATTGAAATATTCCATGCACAAAGTGGTTCCCAGCCAGGACAAAGACAAGGATATTGACACTACCTCTCCCACACAAGATCCTGGGTGGACTTTCACCCCATTCCTAAGCATCGTCAAAGAGATCCATGCTAATTTTTTTGCACGACTAATAATGAATAGAGCATCATGGAAAAAATTGGATGAGCTCTATCATTAGCTGGAGCTTACTCCCACAACTAAGTTTCCCCCCCAAACATGGGATGACAAAAATCATAACCGATGCTACATTTTTTCAAAACAGTACCCAAAGGATAGTGTCGTGTTTTAACTCCTTGGTTGTCACGATTGTGGAACCATCCTCTACTGCAAAGCCTCACCCATTACCATACATTGAATTAGCATTGGCCTAGGTGCCTTTGCAGGACTTGAAAACCTATATGAATGAAATAATGAATGAAATGGGGGATAGGTACCATGTACTTAGCCAATCCTATGTCGAGCTACAACAAAATCATGACCAAAAAATTGTTGCACACACGAACACCCAAGAGAAGCAGAACCAAGAGATCGTGGCCTACAAAGAGATTGAAGTTGTTCATAAAAAAATTAAATCACACCATGAAGTGGAAATCACTGCATGCAAGGCATTGATCTTCACTCTCAATGAAGTTTATGCGCAAGTTCCTATTATATTTGAAGACATTATGGACCTCCTCACACCACAAAAACTTAGTAAAGTAAAGGAGAGAGTATAGTACATGTAGAAACAAAGATTAGAAATTGAAGAGAAGTTAAATCATTCTCCCTACTTAGAGAAAGGGGGGTTGCAACAACAAATTGTTATCTCGAAGAAGGAACTAAAATAGGGATATGAGCGCATATCATATTTCTTGGGGTGGTCAAACATAGCTTCAAACATTGGATGCACCTCCAAGATGCCCCTTGGTGTATCCTTTTCGCCACTTGGATGAGAAAAAGAGGGACACCTACAAGTCTAGTTGGGTTAGCTGAACATGACATAAGTTAGTTCAAGAGTTAGACACATCAAGCACAAGAAATAAATAAACAAATAAGCTAATAACAACTAAAGAAACAAAACTACATTGCATATGGAAATTAGAACCAAAATCAACCAAAAAAATGACCAATATTCATGCCACCAATGGATAGATTGTATTAGTGGGCAAACACTAAAGAGAAAGGGAGACTTATGGGTCCCCTCTTCCTCCAAGGGAGGGATATTGAATCCCCTATGTGAGATCTCTTCTTACAAATGGAAAACTAAAAAAGAAAAGGTGAAGAAATCCAAAGCTCATTCCCTCAAGAGGTGAGGAGAATAGTTCAATGAAATGATGTTAGTATGCTCCAAGAAGGAAAGAGGTTCCTTGTAGGAGAATAGAGGAAGCATAACAATACAAATAGATCCTTGAATTCATAGTGCACCTATGGCTTTATTTTATAGAAAATCTATGAGGCATTATCCAATCGGTTTTTAGTGTGAACAAGGGGCCCTTTAAGGCACCCTTAGGTCTTTGACCAGCCCCCTACTTGGATTCAGCTTGGATTTGAGGGTAAAATTGACTTGGTATATGAACCAAAAGTGGGTGAGGGGCCGACAAGAACCATAAATGTGCCACTCTTAGGAGTGTACAGTTTTTATCGTACACAGACGCACCTCGAGCACATGTGTTTTATTCTGGCGTTTCTAACCTACGCATGTGTGTGCGCCTTTTGTAGTTCTTCTGCGCATGTTAATTTTTTAACCAATTGTATAGTTTGTGCCTTTTTGGAAATTCATTTTTGAAGCCATGGGTGAACTAATAGGTTTTTGGAGATGTTGGATTCCTATAACCATTTGCAGATGAAATTTCAGTGATAACAGATGCCCCCTAATGTGTGAAGTTAGGAGCATACATATAGCCGAAATACATCAATGTTTCTTCTACTGAGAGTACCATTGTAAGAAAGAGTGTTGAGAGAAATTTCAAGAGCTACCCATTGGAGGGAGAGGGGAACTTGTGGGACCCAAACCTTTCTCGAGGTGTGGAAAAATAAAAATTGTATACAAAGGAGGTGGGCATGCCCCATGCTCGTGTCACGTAACTCAAATGATGATGTAGATAACTGCAGCGCCCTCCGGGGTGAGTTGATAATGGCAGATGACAATTTTTTATGGTAAACATACTCTAAAAAAGAGGCGATGACACTTGCAAGGAGTGTCAATGATTTGCAAGCGTTGATAGCCCATCAAATTTCAGAGGTCTTCAACTAGTATAAAACAACTGCAATAGTTGCGAAGTAAGACCCACTGTAACATGAGATTGTGTTGGCGTCGAATGTTATGGGGGTCAACGAAAGCAAAGAGAAATTATGGTTCTCTCTGTTTCATCTGAGACTTCTCATTATAAAGGTAATGAGAGTCAAGATATTGTCTCCCTTCTGGAAACTGTGTTGATGTCGACAGAAAAGGGGACGCGACTCCAAGAAGCAAAGGGATTCATGAAATCCACTGGATGAGATTATACATGGATGAAGTCAAGATGTGGTGAGACTCAATATTGTCCTTGGTTGGGGATATATGTGAAGTATGAGTGGAAGCAACCTAGGAAATTGGATCTAGCATTAGGGAGACGACTAGATGTGGGTTAAATTGTGCTAGAGGTGTGACAAAGCGGAAAAACTCAGAGCTCAAAGGTATATGTACTGAGGGATACTCGGCGTTTATGGACGATGTCAACAAGTGTAAAATGTGAAGGAATTCCCCAACCAAGGGCAACAAGGGTTTCTTTGCCGGAAAAGGAAGCTCGCTAAAGGTGACAACAAAAATATATGTAAATGTTGGAAACAAAAGGCTTTGTACAATTAAAAAATAAATAAAGAATAAGGTGTGATAAGCATATAGATACAAAAACGGGTGCCCCAGTGAAAGATGGCTTGGTATGTGAGGGCGCAAGTTGTATGGAGAATTGGCAGAGGGTGGGGGGCCCATGGGTGGGTTTCTGTATGAGGTAAATGAATGGAGGGAAATTTGCATATGGGAAAACTGATTGTGGGTGAAAGTGGAAGGTTAATGACACTGCGGTGGTGCAGTCAAATTAGAACCGTGAGGAGATATCCTGGGAGTCCATTGGGAAAGCTAGAAAAAATGAGGAGAAGGAGTATGTGGCTGATTTTCGAAAATGCATAAGACTAACGAGACTCCCATCCCTAGGGGGTGAAAGCAACATGAGTGTAAAAGTGCCAAAGGGGACTATGAATGGGACAACTCATGTAGGAGAGAGTGTTATCGGTTGACAGTACTGAAATGCAGCAGAGGTGATAGTACTGCAGTGCCAGATGAGGGGATCCTATAGGAAAATGTCAGAGGGTGTGACTGGGAGATGCAATTGATATTCAGAGGGAATGACTACATGCCAGTGTCGATCATATACCTGACGGGGCTGTGTTGGTGGGTGATGACCAAGTACCTACACACATAAAAACTGAATACCTGACATGAACAATATCTTAAGATAAAGAACATATAATAGTTATTTGATAATTTTGAACATGAGCATGCGTACCTGGGTGTGATGTGATAAAAATTCTCCCTTGGAGCCAAGGATGGATGGTGACTATGTAGGTGGCGGGATCATGATCCCGTGGCTGAAGACGGATCATAAAATGGATGCTCAGAGATCCTGTAATTGAGCATGAAAGTTTGGCAAAAGGGACTATATATAGCTGTACGAACCACATTGCCACCTCATTTGTACCTGCTTCCATAGTGAGTTGACAAGAGGTTTTTAGAGGAGATTTGGAGATTCCGGGAGTTCGAGCTAGATGATCCAGGATTAGCGAGAGCTAGGTTAGAGGTCTCATCCTCCTGCATAGTAGTTAGGGTTTCGTTTCTGGGCAGGGTCATACAAAGGGTCGTACTGAAGGATTTTGTGAGTGTGGGCCCTCTAGTTCTCGGGCGATCGAAGGATACATGCAATGGGGTGCACGAATGTATAGAAGCCAGTCATGCATGGGGGCACGTGAGTGAGTGAAATAGGTGTGCATTGGATGCACGCCTATTCGAAGTACAACTGCGCATTGTGCGCAGTTGTGGAACGAATAGGTGTGCATGAATGCGCACCTGTGGATATGATAGAGGCGCATTGATGCACCTATGTTTCTTCGACAGTTGTGCATTGATGCACAACTGTGAGAAGAATATACGTGCATATTTACGCTCCTTTGAGGGTGACAACTGCGCACATGAGGCAAAGCTGGGGGGGTTGAAAAAACTTGTCTTTTTTGAAGTTTTTCATTTTATGAATTGTGATTGTTGATCAAGTGTTGTTTGTGTGAAATGCAGGTGATCAGTTTAGGATGCCAGTCCACTGGAAGGAGAGAGACTGGATGTGCCTTATTGAGGCACTGAGGGATGATGAGCCAGGTGTTTTGGGACCTTTAGCAGCCTATGAGTTGCAAAATTTCTTCAAATGCTCATTGCTACGGGCACAGGAGTACCTGTTGTAGTTTTTGATTTCTATGTGGAGCACTGAGATGAAATGCTTCATTGTGAGGGGGGAGTAGCTGACATTCTCTGCGATGGAGGATGTCTACTTCTTGTTTGGGCTCCCTTTTGGGGGGATGGCCCTATCTGCTGAGCTCCAGTTTCTAAGGGAGGCACACTTGGTAGACTTGGCATGGACATATTGTTCAGGGGAGGACTTTATGTCGGGCTCGGTCATGCAGATTGGGGCGATGGATGCATTGGTGCATAGGTGCATGACTATGATGATCATGAGGATCTACGGATCCTTGGCTACTCAGTGGATCAGTGGTGGTCAATTGAGGATCATGCAGAGGGCATTGGGTGGAGAGCATTTTTTCTAGGGCTTGATCCTACACACCAAGATCATGGGGCAACTCAACCGGTGTCGAGATGCTGACTCAGGTGAGTTTGAATTTGGTTCAATCTTGGTGGTGTGGTTCTTGGAGAGGGTTCCCAGTGCTTGAGATTTTTGTTGGAGGTGGTTGCTGCATGGGAGCCATGATTGGATCAGTGGGAATCAATTTTGGTATGACATGGGGGTGGGGAGGGTCGCCATTATTTTACGGTCGAGATGGAGCATGTGTGGCGCCAAATACCACAGATCATACTATAGTTCCCATATGATGGGATGGACTTCTGGTAGGACTCAGATATGGTCTTAACCTCTTGGAGAGGTTTGGGACCACAGAGGTATGTTACTGTGTTTTATGTTTTATGATTTGGATAGTATAGCATATGTTTTATGTATGGATGGATGTTGATGCTATCGTTGTTTTTTGTATGTGCATATGTGGGGCTGCGAGGCCACGAGGTGGAGTTGATTAGAGCATCAACTCATCAAGGGCCAGTGAGACCACTGCAGAGAGATCTGCAGGCAAGAGAGAGATGTCGCAGGAATGATGCAAGTGTGAAGCTAGCCGATGATGTGAGAGCTGGCCAGAGATGCATATTTGATGACCCCGGTGCAGGGCCATCGCATGCTCCTCCGGCAGAGGACGTTGGGGTGTTAGAGGATTTTCGTTGTCAATTAGAGGTGATGCTATAGGGAGTTCCCGAGGGGATGTGGACTTAGATCCAGGACAAGATCATTTTGGAGCAGTGTGTGGGCCTTCCCGTGGAGTTTCGGGCCCTGATCTATAGAACAGTTGTAGCGGGGGTGGCTATGACTGGGCGACTGCCCCCAGGACTTGGACAACCCCTGGCTAGTGGGGTACCTCCTCCAGATAGAGGACCTAGTGGTGGAATTCTAGAGGCACCATGAGTTCTCTTGTTGTATATTTTTGTTATTTATATAGTCCTACGAGCCCATTTTGTATAGGGTAGTGTGACACCTATTTTTTACCTATAGGGATGAGGGGGTTCACCTGCCTACGGGCGATGTACATATTGTACTATTTTTTGTAAACATTGATGGCACATTGATCGATATATATGTGTGTGTGTGTGTGTGTGTGTGTGTGTGTGTGTGGATATACATTTTTGGGACCTTTATGATGTTCACATGTGATGATGTTTTGGGATGATTTTTATGATGTCTAATCTTATATGCTGTGACAAAATTTTGATGAGTTATGTATGTGTAATGGTTTCTTGATGTGATAAATGCCAATATAACACTAGGTTAGCCATATTATCTGTTATTTGATTAAAATGTCATGGAATATGTGTAAATGTAATTGAATCAAAATGTCGAGATAAGATTCTAACTTGTAGGTATTTTCAGAAGAGGTAAGGATCGCGAACACGGTACACATTATTGAGCTGGCGGACAACAAGCTAGGAATATAATAAAATGCTAAGGTGGAAAATATGGAAATGACTAGCCTCGGCGAGGAGGCCAATGACAGATGTGTAGTTAGCTTGGTTGTTGGTTGTTGAGCCCAAACATATGTCGTTGCAGTGGAACAATTCATGTGAGGGGGTCTAAAGGGCCCAAGCGGCCGAAGCGAGATTCGGGGTCGATCGGCTAGCTCCGTCAGTGTAACCGATGTGGTAGGCCGATGGAGGAAGAATATTTCAATAACACAAATAGTAGATCAAACATAAGGCATGGAGGGAAAAAGAATATTAAAAACTCTACAAAACGTGTACAAAAAAATAAAAATCCTAGTGTAAAATGACTACGCTTAGGCGTAAAATTTCTTTAAGTACAACCCGTTGACGGGTTCTTTGAGGGGTAAGCCTTCAGGAGAGGACAGGATGTATGTGCCTTTAGTGAGGCAGTTTTGGATGATGTAGGTTCCATGCCATAACGACTCGAATTTTCCATGGCTGAGGGTATCGTGAGCGATATCGTAGGAAAGGACGAGGTTTCCTTCATTGAATGAGCGAAGGTTGACATGGTGGTCAAAGGTGGCCTTCAACTATTTTTTAGCTGCCTCATTATTCCGTAATGAAGACCAACGGTCTTCATCTAGTGACTCTAACTTCAGTAAGAACTTCTCCATTGGAGAAGTGTTAGTTAATAGCTCGATAGAGGTTTGCAACGTGGGAATTTCGCACTCGATGGGGAGAGTGGCTTCGACCACATGGACAATATGAAATGGTGTAAAACTAGTGGCAGTTTTAACTGTCGTGCAATAATCCCATAGAGAAAAAAACAACATATGATGCCAATTGGTCTTATGTTTGTTAACCGTGTGTTGTAACATGGTTTTGAGGACCTTGTTGATAGATTCTACCTGTCTCTTGGAATGAGTATAGTATGGGGAGGCGAAGTCATGGGAGAAACCTAAGCTTGAGGAGAGTTCAACCAATATCTCATTCTCAAAGTGTTTCCCATGATCGGAGACTAACTGTAGTGGGACTCCAAAGTGGGGATGACTTGATTAAAGAAAAAATGCATTGCAGTGTCAGCGGTGTTGTTGAAGGTGGGAATGGCTTCGACCCACTTGAAAAAGTAATCAACTGCCATGACGATGTACTTGTGTCCATTTCTAGATGGAGGGTTGCAAGTCATTCAGTGTATGCCTCATTTGCAAAAGGGGCTGGCAGTGATGACTGGGTGTAGAAGAGAAGGTGGCACTCATGCTTTGTTGGCATACAGCTAGCATTTGTCACATCGCTTCATAGCATGGATGCAGTCGTGAAACAATGTGGGCCAGAAGTATCCTACTCGAATGGTTTTTTGGGCAGTGGACATCTCTGAGAGGTGGCCACCGCAGGCGCCATTGTGGAAATCATTCAAGACTCTATCATCTTCGTTGATGGTCAAACATCGACAGAGTATGGTGTCGACACCATGTCGATAAAAAATGTCACCAATGGGGAGTTAGTGAGGGGCCTGATGTTGAATGTACCGACGATCGTCTCGAGAGAGGTGAGACCCAAACTTCTGTTTCCGCAGGTAGACAATAAGGTCACCATACTAGGGGTCATTCGAGGGGATGTAGAATAGGTGTTCGTCGAGAAAATCCATATTGATGGGTGAACTTATAGCATCTGATGGAAACACCATGATGAGTTTAGCGAGAATGAGAGATTTCTTTCTTTTGGGAGTTGAAAACTCTAGGTCATACTTCTGAAGTATGATGATCCATCAGGAAAAATTACCATTAATTTGTCGTTGACTTAGCAATTACTACATGGGGTTGGAATCTACCACGACTTTGGTAGTCCGAAGCAAGATATAATGACGCAGTTTTTGGACTGTGAGGATAGTTGTGAGGGTGAATTTCTCTTTGTGGCTGTATTTCAGGGGTGGTCCTGAATTTTTTTACTAATGTAGTAAATAACATGCTCGCGACCATCATCCCCTAGTTCGATGAGAACTCCTGGTACTCAGATGGCTGAGGCAGATAAGTAGAGGATGTAGTCGCGATCATAGTCGGGTGGACTAATCAACGGGGCGTTGGAGAGCACCGCTTTTAAATCATCAAAAGAGGTTTGGGAATGTTCATCCCATCGAAATGGGATATCATGATGCAGTAGGTGAAGGAAACTATGTGCATGAGTCACGTAGTTGGGGACAAAGCATCGCAGAAAGTTGGCTTTGCCTTGTAGGCTTTGCAGTTGGCGCAAATTCTGAGGTGGTGGAATTTATGTGATGACTTGGACCTTGAAGGGGTCACTATGATGTCATGTTGGGAAACGATGAACCCAAGGAGGTGTCTGACAATGATGTAGAATATGCACTTGAGGGGGTTCAAGAGGATATTGTACTGACAACACCATTGAAAGACAACTCGTAAGTCATCTAGATGTTGTGTCCGTTTCTTGGATTGAGCAGTGAGGTCATCCAGGTAAGTGAGGATGATGCAAGTGAGATCATGGAAAACATAGGCCATGGCTAATTGGAACGTTGCACCGACATTCTTGAGTCCAAAAGGCATGATACGATACGCAAAAGTACCCCATGTGGTGGTGAATGCAGTTTTATACTGATCTGCTAGGTGGATCTGTATTTGATTGTAGCCAAAGAATATGTCCATGAAAGACAAGGCCTCATGGCCGGCGCAATCATCGATAATTTGGTCAATGAAAGGCATAGGAAAGTTGTCTTTGGGACAAGCGTGATTGAGATCGTGAAAGTCAGTGTAGACGCTAATGGTGCCCTATTTTTTGTTGATAGGGACAGGGTTGGAAACCCATGACGTGTATGTGATGGGTATATGAACCCAGTAGCGCGTATTTTTTCAATTTAAGCTTTGATGGACGCTTCTTTGGATGGGTGCAGTGGGCGTTGCTTTTGTTGTACAAGGGTGATATCAATCCATGCATCGATACTATGTTTGAAAAAAGAAGAATCAAGTCCATGCATATCTGTGTATGACCAGGCACAAATGTCTTTGTATTCCTGGAAAAGATATTTGTAAGTTATGAGTTCTTCTGGGGAGCATGTGGCGCCAATGGTGATTTCCTCTATGATTCCTGGTTTGACGAAAATGTCAATTTTGACAGTGGGGGAAATTTTGGCCATATTGTCGTCTTCAAAAGGATCAGGGGAAAGGATAGGGTTGTTGAACCAGTCTATATACCCTAATGGGATGAAATCCTTAGTTTCGATTGTGGATATGGAGGCTTGACTATGAGGATCAAATGCTTCCTGTCAGAGAAAGAGTGCTCGGTGGTGGAGCGCATTCCATGGGAAATTGGGTGTAGTTAGTTCCTCGTGAATATCTTCGTCACAGTGGAAGGTGTGAGAATATAGGGGATCTGGGGAAGTAACCTTGGGGACTGTCACCATGTGATTATCTTGAGGTGGTGAAGTTATAGAGGAGGTATCACGAAGATGGTGCGATGGCGTGCTTGACATAAACCAAATGTCAAGATACTGTGAGTTAAAAATTATGGTCGGTCATAATATTTTCGTGGGGAAATGAACCAGAGAATTGGGGGGATTTGGGGGAAAATCCTTATATAGGCTGTCCATGAACCATGGAGGAGTGGGAAGTGCCTCTGGATTAGGAGAGAGAATATGAAAAATATCTGGAGAGAGAGTAGGGGAAATCACTTGTATCGCAAGAAGTGAGGGGTTTGGAGGATTTTAAATAAGGGCCATTTGGGAGCGTCTGTATTCAATGATCATAGGACACTGGTATGTGAAATGATCAAGTGATTCACAAAGAGAGAAAGGGCATCTCATATGTTCGTTGACTGAGGTTGTGACATAATGGATGTCGGTGACTTGAGTGCTTGATGACGTGGATGGAGGGGGTTCTTGCTGAAATTTTTGGTGTACTTCCATTAGCGTCTGTCAAAACTGAGATAGCACAAGGAAATGGTGGGTGTAATGGCCATACTCTGAACAGATGGCACATGCAAATTTGGTTTGCAACCCTTTACTAGCTGTAGTAGGGGACGCAGTGGTAGTATTATATGTGATGGATGAAGTGACGAGTGGTGTGGTTGCTCAAGGGAGTTGGATTAAATTGCATAGCTCAGGGAGAGAGGGACATCTAATGGTGGGGTGTCCTTCTCTCTCACATAGTGTGCAAGAAGGTTGAAGTTGGGGAGGAAGTGGAGTAGTGGGATCTTTCTTCTTTCACCTACCCCCAGCTATGGAGATGGGGTTGGTAGGTGGGGGTGAAGGTGGCATGTTTGGAGTGAGTATTAGAATCTACATCGGGATTCCCTCGATTGGGGAGGGAGGGATGGTTGAGGAACCATCTCAGGTGGGTGGAGATACCAAACCGGAATAACAAGCACCATGTTAGGAAGGGTAAGCGTTGCTACTACCTGGAAAGCTTGTTCGCCTGGTGGGGGGTAG
The DNA here is from genome assembly GCA_009831015.1 of Picea engelmannii. Classification (NCBI taxonomy): domain Eukaryota; kingdom Viridiplantae; phylum Streptophyta; class Pinopsida; order Pinales; family Pinaceae; genus Picea; species Picea engelmannii. The sequence goes on from ML794297.1 coordinate 622,451, forward strand.
AAGTAGGGGATTTGTGTAATGGCTTGGGGGACTGTCTCCCAAATTGGGATGTGACCCTGGGGGTGAGTGAAACTGGGAACAAGTGGTGTCGAAGGGTTCTCAGGGGGTTCCTGAAGTAGGGTTTCTGCGACTAGTGGGACGTCAGGGAGTGAAGAAGCATCAGTGGGAGGAATGACATCTCCAATTTCCATTCCATTGGAAGATATGACACACACTTGTGTTGAGGGATGTATGAGCGGTGGGGCTCCATGGTATGTCCCTAGCAAGGATGGGTCCCTGAAAATTCCAAGGCCCATCTCTATGAGTGGGTAGGCATCAAAATTAGTGTGGACAAAAGGTAGAATGTTATCGATGTTGGAGGACGGGTTGGGATCGTAATGTGAGACTTGGTCGATGGTGATGATCTTCCCATTGTGGGGGAACATCATCGTTCGAAACAAAAAAGAGGCCGAAGCCTTCATAGTGTACATGTAAATACATCCAAACAAGATGTTGTAATTGAGCGGGGCATGAATAACCTCAATGTCAATAAGAATGGTTTTTCCCCCAAGTTCAATGGGGACATTTTGAAAGATCCCTTCAAGAGAGGATGGTCGTCCATAATAATCTCTCAAAGTGATGGCAGATGATATTAGCTCGAGGGAGCCAAGTTTCTTCCATACGATTTTGGACATGATGCACGTGGATGCACCTTCATCAATGATGCATCGATGAACTGTGATGTTCAGAATTTTGACTGGTATCTGGAAAGCTACCAAAACGGGGAGACGGGGTTCCCCACAATCTAGATCAAAAGTGATGAGTCTAGTATCAACAGGGTCGACTGCCCCCAAGGTGGAAAGCAATGATTTCTGTTGAGTGGGACGAGTTTGGAGGACTTCCAAGACTAACATGGTTGTTGGGGATTGCACCAAGTCATCGACCAGACTGTAATTGTGTGTCTCCCTAGCCTAAGGTTTGTTGAAATTCCGTCGTAATGGGATGCAAGGAATATGAAGGGGTGGTTCAGTGCTAGGGTGTGGAATCATCAAAGGTTGCCTGACTGTAACTGGAACTATTTCCGAAGTGGTTGGGGTAGATTCAAGGGGTGCGATGTATTGACGACTGTGCATTTGTAGGAGAATTTTTACTTTGCTAGTGAGGAGGATAGTGCGATCCGTCGGATTCTTAGGGTTTTGATACTGTCCCATCTGTGGTGGGGCAGGGTGTACTTGTTGTTGAGTATTCATCACACCTTGATGTGGAATAGGGTTTTGCAACATCGTCGGGGGTGGTTGTTGCAAATACTTTTGTGGGGCCTGCTAAGGGGCAAGTAGCGCTGGAGGACGTGGCACATTCATGGAATCTTTCATCTATTTGAAGTCGACGATTTGGGGGAAATGGTGAGTATAATGAACATGATCACCACAAAGGGCACAATGGAAGTTCATCTAGAGGTTGTTGTTGTTCCTTCCTTGGCGTTTTTTGTTATTTCCCCCTCAGGGGTTCTAGTTCCCATGATTCTAGTTTCCCCCAACAGGTTGGTTCTGTTGGGGGTTGTTTCCCCCTAGTCCTGTGTTATTATTGTTTCGATTTTTTCCTTTATTTTTGGCATTATTCGACTAATGGGACGTATTTTGCGTATTTAGTTGTTCAAAATTTTGAAATTGCTGAATGGGAGAGGGTTGAACAAAGTTAACCCCAGTGTGTGGTTGTCCTTGTGGAGGACCAATGGGTTGTGGAGGACCAAGAAATGGAAAATACAAATAATTTTGTGGTAATGATCCATAGGGTACATAGGAATGCGTAGTGCTTTCACTCGTGCTCAGGGTGTAAGTTGAGGTAGAGGGGGTACCAGAACTTGGTTGAACAACAGGGCACATCATGGGTGCCGACGCAGGTCCACCCGTGGGTGGAAGGGGGACAGTAGGGTATGGTTGTTGGTAAGGGGGAGGAGGGTAATAAGGGGGTCCTCAATACACCGGTGGATATTGGGGAGTACTGTACATAGGTGGTGTTTGTGTGTATGGATTGTGGTTTGTTGGTATCAATCAATCCATCTGCTAAGTGAGACATCCTAGGTTTGTCCTGGCTGAATGGTACGAGTCTTGGGTCGTCAGGTAGTACCATATATAAGTATCCTGACTGTGAATAAATGAGGTCATACTTATGATCCTTTCTGATGGATTCCTCTTCACTTTGGGGGAAGGTAGAGGCCACATATTTGGCAAGGAGAGGGATGAGTGATCTGAGAAACCAATTGAGGCATTGTTGTTTGGTGGTTTCTGCTTTGCATAAACCACGTCACCGATGCCATTCGTGAATGTGGTTGGTGATATGTGTTGCCAAGGTTTTTTTAAACTCAGAGAGAAGTTCTAGACCATTGTCATGGTGAATTGGTAGTTGAAACAAGGTCAAAAATGTTTTTTCCAGTGATTCAAAAGTCACATGGGACCTTGATTTTTCATCTACATACCACTTGGTTGATCGGCCTGTGAGTGTGCACTGAAATAAAATTAATCGGACGGAGTCATCCATAATGTTGTTTGAAGAGCACCATAGGTGGAAGGTCATGACATGGCTGCCAAGATCTTCTCCTGCCTTTCCTTCAAACTTGGGAATGTTTGAAGGTAGTTTGGTAGGCAATGCAAGCCATGTGGGGTCATGCAATATAGGATCATTTGTGAGGTTTATCAGATCCAATATGTTGAGGGAGGCCAAATATGGCATCTGGAGTGGTGGTGGAGTATTAGTTCCATCCATGGTGTGAGTGGTTTGTGTACCTGACCCATGAGGGAGGTTAGGTGGAGTTGTTCTTTCCCTTTGGGAGGAAGTTTTCCCCCCTCTTCCTTGTAAAGGAGAGTTGGTGGATGGTTGACCTTGGGATGTGGACCCAAGTAGAGTGGAACCAAGAAAATTTGACCCCAATATAGTAGCACTCATAGGGGTGTGAGAGGGTCGAGCCGATGAGTTTCCAAGACTAGGGATTCCTCCTAAAAGAGGAGGGAGGTTATGAAAGCGTCTGGAACATTGGGGATTTTATGGGTCCCCTATGATCTCTAACTAGCAAAGTGAATGTGTGCGAATGGTGATGAGAGAAATAAAATGAACAAGAGTCTTTGTATAATTTTGGACCTTCAAATTATATCTCACAATCGCATGTAATCACAAGAACATCATACATAAATCAATTGAAAATAAGCATATATGTGGGTAGGTGGATTTTGTTTGCGTGGGAGAACAAAGAAAACAAATTCTTATTTCCTAAAAAGATGTAACGTCCTTCCTCTCAAAATAGCACTGGACCTTCCAATAGCACTCAACAGTGGGGTTTGAAGCCACCGAAAGAGGAACTAGTGAAGGATGAAACAATCAGTTATAATGAAGCAGAGAGGGTGCATATCTCAAAAGAGCTGGAGACATTTCCCAATAGCCACACAAAATCTAATCAAGGTGCAATTGCAACCCACAATTTCCACCTAGGTAGATATCCTAAAAATTTTCCACTAGGTACCTCGGTCAAAGTGCGACATTTTTCGACCTCAGAAATGGGTCATGGGATAGATCCCTTCCAAGAGGTGGGTGCCTCAAGGGGGAATGCACAGAACAATCAGACCTCAGCCTTCAACCCTTCACAAGTATCTCCCTGCCTTATGGTGTAGGAACACTTGACTTGGAGGATTTTAAATTTCCCTATTTGTCAACTTCTAATGTTTGAAGATGTGAGAACCAAATAACGGGGAGTTATTTGGAATCCCTTTAGAGGAAACCTACTTCAACCTCCACAATTCAAGATGAAATTATGTGACTGAGTAGTGACTTTGTGTGTGAGCAAGTGATAAAATGTGCCAATTTTTTAATAAGTTAGGTGTCACCTTGCATCATGTGGACTTTGTGTGGTCCTTACAAGTCTTGATTACCTATCTTACTAGATGCCATTGGTACAACCTTGCATAATTTTAAAGTATCTAGAGAACTAGCATGTGGGCATATGGGTCCTTACCAATCCTTTAAACTCCCTAATGTGATTTAATCTAAGAAATATTCAAAAGACTATCCTACATTGAAATCATGTGGGCATGTAAGGACATGTTACCGTAATCTTTAAACTCCCCTAGTGATATAAACTAAGAAAGTAGCTTCAAAACTATCCTATCTTTGCAACATGTGGGCATGTATGGGCCCTTAAAATTTTAAGATGTTAAAAAAAAGAGACTAAGAGGGGGGCTTTGGACTCTCCTAAAGATTTTGTTTTTAAGGGAGATAAAATCTTCCCTCAATCATTTTTCTGATTCTCAAGATCGCTCTATGGTGCGAGAGAAGAGCATACTCAATGATTGAAGTTTGATTTATGGTCCCAATGCAAGTGTTTATATATGTGATAGTGAATGATTCCAACTTAATTTTTACAATCAAAACAAGCCATCCATGTGGAAACTCAAAGCAAAAAAAAAAGGAAAAAAATATGGTTTTTAACCCCCTAAGTGCCTATGTTTTGACTAACCCTTCATGTGGAGAGGTAACCTAAGTGTGGTTCATATTACAAATTGCATAGAATCAATATTTAGAAGGCTAGGGGCCTTCCAAACATCACAAAAAACTCTTACAATGTTGGATTTCTGGACAGGTGTGTGGGTCACAGAGATGACATAGGCACATGTGGCGCCAATGCGCAAATCAATAATCACATGTTGGCACACTGTGCACTGAATGCGTTGAGAAACACAGTGTTATTGGCACAAGTTCTCTGAAGACGCGCCTGTGGGATGAAAAATCCGTGCACGTTCTGATACGTTCCCGGGAAGAAAATTCTAAACAAAATTTTCTTATTCCATCTCTAAATTCAACTTTTTGCAGGTAGGCTTGGGCCGGTTGTGATCCCTGCAAGGTAAATAGATTAAAAATAAGTGCTCAAACAACCCAAATAGGGAGGAAACTGATACCTTATCCCTAGTATGGTCATCAATCTGTTGTATCCTTTTTGCCACTTGGATGAGAAAAAGAGGGACACCTACAAGTCCAGTTGGGTCAGCTGAATAGGATAGAAGTTAGTGCAAGATTTAGACACATCAAGCACAAGAAATAAATAAACAACTAAGATAATAAAAACTAAAGAAACAAAACTACAATGCATAAGGAAATTAGAACCAAAATCAACCAAAAACTTGACCAATATTCATGCCACCAATGGATAGATTGTATTAGTGGGAAAATACCAAAGAGAAAGGGAGACGTATGGGTCCCCTCTTCCTCCAAGGGAGGGCTCTTGAATCCCCTATGTGATATCTCTTCTTAGAAATGGAAAACTAATAAGGAAATGGTGAAGAAATCCAAAGCTCATTCCCTTAAGAGGTGAGGAGAATAGCTCAATGAAAGGATGCTAGTATGCTCCAAGAAGGAAAGAGGTTCCTTGTAGGAGAATAGAGTCAGCATAACAATACAAATAGATTCTTGAATTCATAGTGCAACTATGGCCTCTTTTTATAGCAAATATTTGAGGCATTATCCAACCAAGCTTTAGTGTGAACAAGGGGCCCTTCAGGGCACATTTAGGTCTTTGACCAACCGCCCACTCGGATTCATCTCAGATTTGAGGGTCAAATCTACTTGGGAGATGAACCAGAAGTGGGTGAGGGGCCAACAAGAACTATAAATGTGTCGTTCCCAGGAGTGTGCGTCTTTTATCGTACACAGTCGCACCTCGGGTGCATGTGCGCTATTTTGACCTATGCATGTGCGTGCGCCTCCTATAGTTCTTTTGTGCATGTTAATTTTTTAACCAATTGTATAGTTTGTGCCTTTTTGGAAATAAATTTTTGAAGATGTGGGTGAACTAATAGTTGTTTGGAGATGTTAGATTCCTGTAACCTGAATTCAAGACAATTGATGACCATATCCATGCAATTGAGGCCCATATTGAACAAAAGAAGGATGCACTAACTTCCTTACCAAAATTATAAAAACAACAGGCCATGACAAAAATTACCAACCAACTTAGGGAGATTGTGTCTTCCCACACAAAATGACAAAATATTTAGATATTATATGCATTGCAATCGAGAATGCTCAATTGCATTACTAAAAACTTACAAGTGTGTAAGCAGTGGCAGTCCAAATCGTAAAATTGGGGGAGAAAATCAACCTTACCTCATTGACGTTCACATTAGGTGATGTCAAGGATTTTTTCAAAAAGATGAAGGAGATGATAGAATTTTTTTATGAGGTCGATGGCCATTTCAAATAATTCATTGAGGAACTCCTCAATATGGTGCCATCAATTTATTTTTTCAAGTTGTAAGTGACATCATTAGTTCGAGGACGATCCAACTAATAGTGTTGGGGGCCTATTGGAACCTTAATATTTTTAAGACTATAAATGTGCTACAAGTTAGCACTATGCATGTGCTCAATAATATTCACTGCGCAGTGCCAAATTTCCAACCAAGGATTTATTGTACACGCCAACCCATTTTGTACTACGTGCAAGAAATTAAAAAAAACACATGCAAAATGGATCTGCAAAGATCTTCAGGAATTATTATAACCATTTTTTGTAACAACCCAAATGGTCATGGTCAAGGTTGTGGATGAGCTAGCAATTTTGTTATGATTTCCATGCTCCGTGGAAGATATGGGGGATGCATGTGGATATGTAAGGGTTGGGTTTTTTTTTCATTAGGAGTGATCAAGTAGTATGACAATGGGTAATTTATAGAATATTCATAGCTCCAATTCAATTTTGTATCAATTATGGCTATGTTTAGAGATATTGGATGTGTGAATATGAGAGAGAAAGTAGATTTAAGCACATGGCTCATCTCTATTTGACTGTTAATGCATATGATGATTTATGGTCTGAATGTGTCCATGTTTTATATTATTATGTTTAGTAATCTTGTCGTAGTTACGAATTACTAAATGACTAGTTCATTGAGGTTTCTTGTATGTTTTATTCCTTCACACCCTGTACAAGACCAATGGTCTCTGTGATTCTCATGGCATCTCGAGTGAGGCCTTCTTTAGTTCTTGAAGATTGAAAATGTTGATGTCTATGGGGTTTTGTTTGTAAAACCTATCGAACCCCAGGTATGAAACCCCCCAGTTGAAATCTAACAAGGGAAATATCCCATAGCCTCAATAGACGTGACCACTTGAGGTAATATATTAATGAAAAATAAAAAAAATTCACATAAGAGATTTTATCGCAATTGATATTCATCATGTGACCCTCCATGCTCTTTAAATATAGATAATGGACCAACAAAGTGTGAATCCATGGATCAATATCGATTATCATTGAGGAGAATATGAATCGTCATATCACTCTATGTCTAGAACATATCATGACTGTCGAATTACATAACTACAAATGCATGCTAAAGAGAGATACTTCTACCTAAAAATACCTTAGACCAAGTTGATCTAATGTGCCCCAATAGAATATTCTAATCCAGAGGAGTTTTGACCACTTTCACTTCAATCGAAATATTTTTTCCACCCGACTTAATAGGAAATGCAACAATAATTCCATGAGACTTGAATGCATGATCATCGAATGATTTCAACATAGTGATCAGTGGGACCAACACTAGAGAACATAAATATTTCAAACAAGACAAAATTTAACACAAGTGGAGGTTCCTTCATCAATAATGTACTTAAGGATGTTCACTCCCCATAATGTGTAAAATGTGGTGAGTACCTGCATAAAATATCTAGCTAGCATAAGAACGAGCACAACTTGAAAAGGTAAGAATAGGAGAGAAAAATTTGGGAGAAAAGAATGAGAATTGTATTAACCAAATGAATGAATGATAAAAATACACATGATATACTGTTTATATCTCAATTGATGCGCCATGGTGGTCTAGAGAGATCTGGACAAACTCAAGAAGTTATGGGAGTTAACTTCCACCTAGTCCTAGTCAACTAGTCGTATAGTCTTCAGTTAACTGGATAAACTAGAGTGAAATGAGGAGGAGATAAAGAATGCACAAGGAATGTGCATTCCTAGTGATTATCCCTTGGTAAGTGTGCATTATTGGTGATGATCCCGAGGTTACTTGGTGATAAAACCAAAGTTATCTAGAATGACTCCACTCCGCTAGTCAAATGAAGAGAATATTCCCCTAGAATGTAGGAGAGGCTCCTAAAATATAGGAGACCCTCAATAATGACTAATAAACATAGGAAAATAAGGAAAAAATATCATAGGTGTGTGTAATATCCCCAACACCCCCCCTAAACACTACTATGGGGTAATGAGGAATGGGTCTCGGCAACAAAGGCCATGTTAGGTATCCATAAACAATGAAACTAATGAACATTGAAATAAAGTGAGGAAAGAGGGAAAACCTCATGGAAAAACCGCCCCTCAAGGTACAATGTATCAAAAGAAGAAAAGACATTCACTAATCAATTTTTTCCTTCACTCCAAGACTATCGCGCAAAGAGTGAAACTTCTTCTCACTGAAAGTCTTGGTGAATACGTCAACAGTTTGTTCCAAAGAAGGATAGAACTACAGGTCGATGATCCTCTCATGGACTAGATCTTTGATGTATTGCATATGGATCTGGATATGCTTTGTCCCTTGCCACTGCACTAGGTCTCTACAAAACTTGATATTACTCTAGTTGTCACACCAAATGAAAATCGGTCTGTGAAACTGGATGCCCAACTCAGTAAGGATGTTATGTAGCCACAATGTATGGATGGTGATGTTAACTACTCCTCTATACTCGACCTGAAATAAAGATAGAGAAATATCATATTGCTTCTTGCTTGACCAACATATAGGCCTTGAACCCAAACTAATATTGTATATGGATGTGGACTTCCGATCAATGTTGTTGCATTCCGATTCAAAATCTGTGAAGTAACTCATGTGGCTCATGTAACTCATGCGGCTCATGCATGTACCTGGATACTTCTCCCACTACATCCGATAGTTTTGGTCAGGTGTGGGATAGATACAACAAACTCCCCACAAGTTGTTTCTACATAGTGTTTTCAACTAGTGGAGTGTCCTCACCATCCTCAAGGCTTACCCCATATAGGAAGGGTGTAGGGGTAGACTTGCATTCTTTCATGTGAAATATCTCCATGAGATCCTGAGCATACTTGGATTGAGATAGCTTGATGGATGAAGAATCCTGACTAATATCGAGACCAAGGAAGTAATGGAGTTAACCCATGTTTGTCATCAAAAACTTGTCATGCAAAATCCCCTTCACCACAACAAGCAATGAAGTCGAGAAACTAGTGATCAAAATATCATCCACATAAACAACTAGAATCATAAGTGAATCCATAGTCCTGAGCATGTATACATTTGGATCAGATTTGCATCTCACAAAATTATGGGATAGCGGGTAGGAATCCATCTTGGCATACCATGCTCTCAATGCCTGCTTGAGTCCATATAGATACATCTTGAGATTGAAAACCAAAGATGAATATTGTATGAAGCTAGGTGGTTGCTCCATGTAAATATCCTCTGAGATATCTCCATGAAGAAATGATTTCTTGACATCCATCTGATGGACTTCCCATCCTCTGGCTACCACAATGAATGGAGTCCATATTGAAGTGAATATGAAGCTAGGTGGTTGCTCCATGTAAATATCCTCTGAGATATCTCCATGAAGAAATGATTTCTTGACATCCATCTGATGGACTTCCCATTATCTATTGAAGTGAATGTCTCATCGTAGTCTATGCCAAGAATCTATTGAAATACTTCAACAACTATCCTTTCCTTGTATATGCTAACTTGAACATCCACTGCACTCTTGGTCTTATAAACCCATCTACATCTAGCAAGGTTTCTTCTTAAAGGAAGCGAAACCAGATCCTAAATCTAGTTCTCGAGGAGGGAGTTGTACTCCTCCTGCATGGTTGATTCCCAAAATGGATCCTATGTAGCCTTGCCATAGGTCTACGGGTCTAAATATTGAGCCAGATAACAATGCATATGAAACATGGGCTCAGTGGTTGTGAGTAAATCAGGAGGCTCTTCGAACTGAGTTCGAGTCCTCTTGAGATATGTTGGATCCCCAACAAGATCTCTTGCATCCTGAAGAGTGGTCTATTCCCACTTGGACCTCTTCTCTGGCTCCTAATATACCTAAACTAATTATGCATATTCATGTTCTAAATCCTATGACTTTGTATCGGAACTCAGATCTGAAGTAGAGTTTGAATGTGTAGACTCATCATATCAAACTGGTGGAAGGAAAAAAGTACATACATGCGGCTCATGTGGATCATGCGAGAGACTTTCCTCAAACTGAACATTGCGCTCAATGGTGAGATGGTTTGTAGAGGGATCAATGATTCTATATCACTTCAAACCGTCTGGGTATCCAACAAAAATACATGCAGTACTCTATGGATCAAGTGTTTTCCTCTTTTTGGAGGGAATCCTTGTCCATGCACGTGAGTCGAAGATATGGAAGTGGGTGACTTTCATATTTTTGTCACTCCAAGCCTCGAAATGAGTCTTTTCCTTAACGTATCTATGAGGGGATCTATTATGAATGTGATTAGCACAGTTAATTGCCTCAACCCAAATATTGGGAGGAAGTTCCTTTGCATGTAGCATGCAATTTTCCATCTCTTTGAGAGATATTCTTTTCCACTTAGCAACCCCATTTTGTAGTAGAGTATATGGTACTTTGTGCTACAACTATATCCCAACTTCAAAACAAATATTTTGAACATATATGTTTACATAATCCCCCCCATTATCTGTATGGAGGGATTTGATCTTTCTCCCTAATTGATTATCAGCAAGTGCTTTGAACTCTTTGAGATGCTCAAATACCTTGAACTTCTACCTGAGAAAAAATATCCAAGTATAATGTGAGTAATCATCCAAAAAAACAAGCATGTACCTTTCCTTGCTAATGGATGGATGCAAGAATGGACCCATGAGATCATTGTGAATCAGATCCAATGAAGAGGAGGCCATGTGAGCCTTCCCCTTCTCAAACTTCTCTTGAGGGTTTTTTCCAAGGTCACATCCTTCACAAACCCCTTTGGAAAAGTGGATATCAGATAATTCAGTGACCATCCATTTCTTGCTAAGTTGTTGCATGTACCTGAAGTTCAGGTGACCAAACCTCTTGTGCCATCATCTACTACTATCATCAACATGTGTAAGTAGTACATAGTAATTAGGTTCAATAAAATTAGAAAGAGTGTATAATTGAGATTGATGATTTGCCTCCCCGAAAACAATCCTAGAGTTGTCTTTCATGTCGAATATGGACACAAATTCTAGTGTGAACTCCACATTTTTTCCTGAGCATGAGTGTGTAATATGATACACTGAGAGGAGATTCACAAAACGTTGAGGAACATGGAGAATGGTCTCAAAAAATCCATAATCTAGTTCTACTCTCCCTTTTTCAACGACCTTGATTGGATATTCATCCCCAGTGACGATAGGAGGATCATTCCATGCAGCCAAAGAAGATAAGATATCATGTGTGGCAGCCATATGGTGGGATGTGCTTGAATTCACGATCCAGGCATCAGGTGAAGAGTGAACAACAACTAATACATGATGATTACATTTGGTAGCATGATATTTTGACTTCTTCTTGGCATCCTCAGGAATTTGATTCCCAAGGTTGTTCTTTTGGAGAATCTAAGTCATAAGGTCTATTTTCTTCTTCATGCATGCATATTTTGGATGGAATCCTCGATTGTAATAGGTACACTTATGTTCTTTCTTTCCTTTTCCACTTTTGGATCCTGAGGAATCATTGAAGGGTTTGGAGTACCCTTCCTTCTTAGACTTTGCATGTGACTTGTTTTTTCCTTTCACTTTGGATTTATGATTTTGAGAACTCATCATGCGCAACAAGTGCATGCGCTTTGGATTTTTTTATTACACCCATTTTGATGAGTTTATCTTGCTCCTGAATCAAGGTCTTAATGAAGGTATCCAAAAAGGGAATAGTCCATGATTCTCCAGCATTGAATCTTTGAGTGTGGAATGTGGAAACAAAGATGGATTATTTTGTACCAAGTTTTGACAAAATGGTGAGAACCATTCGCTTTTCCTCCTTTAATTTGTCGACCCTGCAAGCCTTGAGTTGCAGTAGAAAATCCTTGTACTTTGTGAACATTCGTCTCACACATGTAAATGTTGGAATTTTATTTATTTCCCCCTTGTAGGAGATTTCCTTATATCCCCCTTGCTACAGAGGAAAATGATTCGTTAAGATGATGGGTTGTTGTTGCGATCCTCACTAGGAAATATACTTTTGAATTTATCCCATTTGAGGACACTAGTGATTAGGATGATCTCCAATGAAAATCTTGCAAGGAAAGTTAAGTTTCTTCTTCTCTTTAGTGCCCCTTGTAGCGAAATTTAGATTGGGACCAGTTTATTTCCTATGATTATAATTTTTCTTTTTGTTATTCTTCTTTTTACCCCTAGCTTGTTAATCGTTCCTCAATTTTATGGATTGGAAAGAGTGAACTTCAAAGGTCTGGGTAGGGACTAAGGCATTTTACGAAGCTAGCATAGTCACAGAAAAAGTATGATGCATGTACATTTGTACCATTTGATCCACTAATTGGCCATCAAAAACATGATAAATGGAACCAATCACACTATCAATGTGTGGTCTCAAAGTAGGTTTTGGTGGATTTGTTGATGGTTAAGGTGCATGAGGTATCAAGTCATACAAAGTGTCGAAATATGAATAAATCAAGTCTGATTATTGAGAAGATAGAATAAATTGTTCCTTAGTAAGGGCTCCTAACATCATGACATCTTTGGCGATTTTAGGCAATAAGGACTTCGCAAACCAGTCCATCAAAAATTGATCCATAATTTCATCTATGATAAGCCTGCATCTCCACTTCCATTCATTAATGTGATAAAAAATATGCATGGAGGTACTATGATGCAGTGACATCAATATTTAGATTTCAATTTCAGGGTGGATAGGTAGTTGGAAATGTGTCAAAAAGGCCATTGTTGATGATAAAAATTCATGGAAACTCAATGTATCATTTGGTTATGATCTCAATCATGATGCATTAGAAAAGATGCAATTAAATGTTATATTCCACCAAGGATTTTGATGAAGACCATAGGTGAAAATTCATGACAATTGTAGAAGGGTCTTCTCTAAACCACCCATCAAACTTGGGAGTATCTAATGGTAATTTGGTAGGAATAATTGGACATAATAGGTGATGGTGTAGGGGGTCATTTTTAAAGTGTGATAAGTTAGGAAAATTTAAAGTCACCAAAAATGGCAACCGAGTGTTGGAAAATGAGTTATGATGCATAAAGGAAGGGCCTTGTAGCCCACTAGGTGTCATATTACCACCAAACCCACTACCCTTGGGGAGATTGTTACCCCAAGAAATATAAGTAGCACTAGTTCTAGGGCCAACATTGGGATGAAAATTCCAACCAAAAGGAAAACCCACATTCAATATTGTCGAGCTACCAATGGATATATTGGAAATAGGTGTAGACCCCCCTTCAAGATTAAATCTAGCAACTTCCCCCCATTGAAAGAGAATCCAACAGTGGGAAAATGTGTGCTCATAGTGGACATGTTAAAGGTCAGAAGACCTTGGGGAGGAATATTGGGATGAACCAATGACATACCCCAAGTGGGGACACCCAATGTCTGAGGTACACAAATGGGAGGGACTGGTCCAATGACTAGTGGTATGGAGGGGTCGCTTGATCCTCCTCCTAACATACTCAAGAAAATGGTAGTAGGTCCTCCCATACTAGATGAACAATTGCCACCTGACATCATAGGGAGGACATGTAAAACTATAAAATTATTGCTCAAAAGAGGTTCACCCACCATGATAAGAAAATGTTTGGTAGTCTTTGTTAAACGAGGGTTGAAATTGACCAAAATATTTTTGTCAGCAACTTCAATACTCAAGGGGTCAAACTCCTTATAATCTAGAGTATAAGCATATATAATTGTCTATGTCACCTGATGAAACATTGAGAATAGTGTTAGGTATATATAGTTGCATCCTAATGGATGGTGGTTCATCTATATCAAGAGGATATCCTCACTCCCTCCTAGAGCAGTGCATAAGCTAGTCATCCATCATGAAATATGTATTTCAAATGAAGGAAAAATCAATATATGGATAACTAGATACAAATCAACACATATAAAACCCTAAAATATATAAGGAACAACAAATAAGTAATTGGTAAGACTAATGAGCCTTCCAAAAACCTGTTTGGGATGATGAGGGCCTACAACCAATCAATGAAAGTGCAAGAGATATTTATGGTAACCCTCACACAACAATTACCTAAGGTGAAAGTACCCATGTGAAGACAAGCACCCTCCTAGTGAGATAATGTGGATTTTATATGTCTATGTCAGGTATTGCAAGTACTTCCCACTTCCATTCACCTCTAAGAAATCCTAGGAAAGGAAACTAAGGATACCACTTCATAATTCAAAATCAGGGGAAATAGTTGTGGGTTAGGTTTTTACATATGGGTAGAGAATAGAGGACTAATTCCTAAACCCAAAACTCTAGAAAAAAGTGGTTTCAACTCAAGTACTTGCCACTTAAATCCAAAGCCCTCGTATGTGCATATCCCACCAAACAAGTAAGGAGAGAATAATCTCTCCACTTTCCTATATTGAACTATTACTTGACATTCATTTTAGACATGCTTTCCCAATAATTTATCCTTGCTACTAATAGATTTTCACTCTTTAATCAATCCTGGTTTGATTTTGTATCATTGGATAATTTACTCTCCATTCTTACACCAAGGCCCTAAAACTTAGGCTATATGTGTTTGTATTGAAAAACAAGTCTAACTATTTTTAGATTACATTGCTTTTAATTTTTTGTTATTACTCAAAGGTTACAGAGTGAAACTTAAATGGTGTTTTGACTCAAAAAATATATTGAACTTATAAAGGTAGTGAGATAAAAATGCAAGATCCAAGTTTCTCTTTTTCTTTCAATGAGAAATACATTAATTAAGAGAGGTTAAATAGGTTCCCTTTTGAACTTTCAAATCCGAAGCAAACAAATTTACCAATTATATCTTCAAAACCATGAAAATCACCAAAAAAATATATCTCAAACATGAAAATTTTCTATTAATTCAAAAATGTCTAAGATAAATAAAACACCATGTAATTATAAGTGGAGAATTTATGTTAGAGGTGAGAATCTCTCTCAATGTTTTGAACCCTAAAGCAATTCCATCTTCAAGAGAACTGGAATAGATGATTATCTTTTCACTAATGGTTTCCTTAATATATTAATACTTTAAATATCAACCATGAGATGATTAATTATAGGATAAGATCGACATTGGGACAATTTTATTAAGAAATCATCTAGAGTAGGATGCATTTTTAGGATGTTGTATGATTGGCTTCCAAGCTTCCTTCGACTTTAAACCATCATTATGATTATTGTTGTTATCAAATTTTTAATAGATATCTTGGATCTGATCAAAAGGAATTTCCAACAAATCTTTTGGATAGATCAAGTTACCAAAAGAATAATCTGTATTCGAAGAATCTGTATTTGATAGATACTCTTCAAAGATCTTCTTCCATGCTTGATTTGTAATTATTTGTTTTGCTAATAGATAGATTTATATTGAAATAGGTTCAACTTTTCCTCTTTCCGATGATTTAGTGATCGGAACAAGTGAACAAATATTATATTTAGGTAAGGGTTCCAAGGGTAGTCAATATATTTCATGTTCAAATTCGTGATAATGATGAGAGATATGGTACCCATACCCAAATTGATCATTTGGGAATCCCTCTTGACAGTTTTTCATGGATACCTCTATAAAATATGAAAGATTCAAAATGATCAAATCATTCAAAAATTAGGGGAACTCAAGTTTTTTTTATTGTTCCATGGAGTGCCCCATCAAGGAATGGATCATACATTTCAATAAAAGAATCTCCTGAAGAATTGAATAATTTAACTCTCCTTTCCATAACATTTCTAATATGAGAACCATTACTAAAATCTTTCACTCAATCCAAAAATTAATTCCCTAAATAATATCTTCTTCTTTTCATGGTATGCATCCATATACGATAGGATCCTCATGTGAGCAATAATTATCTAAAATATACGATAGGAGCCTTTTCACTAAATACCAATACACTAGATAAAAACATAAAAGAGATTCATTGTTTTCCATCACTTGAATATGTGCCAAAAAAATATTGAGAGACTTTGGTCCTCATAGGAACTAGGTGAGTAAATGGATTATTCCTAATATATCGTATCGGTCAATAATATATATTATAATCAAAGAACATATGTAACACCCCAATTTTGATCCCTAGAATGTATTGTAATGTAAAAATGTGAATTAGGTTGTGAGACAAATAGTATGGTTGAGGTCCAAGGAATGTAAATGATGTAAATTAAAGTTATGAATAAAATTACATCACTGACTGCATGACAAGGGGGACTAAAATTATCGGGCAATATCACTCCACAAGAGAGGAATGGGAGGGGACCAAGGGGTCCAAGTCCAAGTATATTGTAATATCTTATTATAACACAAAGTCATTACCTTAGCTTATGTAAAAGGCATATCATCATTGAGATGCATGTAAAAGTAGTCGAGGAGGATTTCCTTGAGTGTCAAGTGGAAAATTACAAACATCATACTTATTCCTTGTTTTTTAGATTTTTCCATCATTCTACCTCATTATGTCCATTATTCCATCATCATTATAGCCCAGTACAAATTGTAAGAAGAAGGGAGCCAAGCTTCTGAAGGGAGATGAAATGTATGATTATGGTGAAAATTGATACTATGAATCCCTGTAGATCCCAACATTAATATTTTCCTAGCCAATCTATGTTGTATCCTAAGAAAGAGGTGTGACATCCTGAGGGATTGTATTGCAAAGAAGGGGGTCCACTTCTCTGGGTTGTGTATATTGAAAGGGGAAAGAGAGTTGGTGATTGTAATGGCTACATGGGTGATAGGATGCGAAATTAGTGAGAAATGGGTTGAGATATTCTTGCTTGTCCTTGTGGACTCATAGCTTTGACATGTGGGTGTCCTATTGTAGAAATACCTAGTGCAACAGTGCCTATGACTGGCAGTAACGTCCCATGTTAGCAGCTAGTTGGTGCAGAACATTTTTAAATATAAGTATTATGTTACATGTGATTTTATATGTGTTTATGTGGTTAATTATGTGAATTTTTGTTCTTGATTGTTGTAATGATTAAATGAATAAATGTGCATTTATAATATGAATGTTATCATAAATTATGTATGAGCCTACATATCATTTTGTTTATATAAATTT
>ML794297.1:640401-660910 GCA_009831015.1 Picea engelmannii
AGAAAAAATTTCACCAAAGTCAATTCCCTCAACTTGGGAATAACCTTTTGCTACTAACCGAGCTTTGTATTTCTCCACTTTACCTTGTGCATTAAACTTCTTCTTAAACATCCATTTGCTACCAACATATTTTCTTCCAGCTGACAACTCAACTATATCCCATGCCTCATTCTTATCCAAGGCATCCATTTCTTCAACCATTGCCTTCTTCTAGAGTTTACTATCCTCTGAATTCACTGCTTCCCTGACAGTTCTGGGATCATCATCAGTAATAGATAAAGAAAAATTGGAATGAAAATTAGGTGGACTATACCTTTCTGGTTTCTTTCTATCTCTCACTGATCTCCTCAATACTGGGGTATGAGGTTCTTCTTCTTCTTCTTCTTCTTCTTCTTCTTCTTCTTCTTCTTCTACTTCCTCTTCTTTAGATGATTCAGATTTTTCATCATCTAACTCAAGCTCTATTTTTTCAGGTTCGTCTTGTGTTGGTAGGAATTCCTATTTGGACACATATTTTACCTCTCTGAAAACAACATCTCGACTGTAAACAGTTTTCTTGGTTTCTAGATTCCAAAGATTATAACCTTTCACACCATCTTTATAACCAATAAAGATACACTTTTCAGCCTTTTTATCCAGCTTACTTATATTTTCCTTTCGAACATGTACATAAGCATCAAAACCAAACACTCTAATATGTTGAAGAGAGGGTTTCTTTCCAGACCATACCTCGTGTGGAGTTTTATCATCCAACGTTGATGAAGGTGATCGATTGACCAGGTAACATGTTGTACCCACTGCCTCTACCCAGAATTCGTGTCCTAACCCGGCACCGTTGAGCATGCTCCTTGCTTTTTCCATCGGTGTCCTGTTCATCCTTTCTGCAACTCCATTCTGTTGAGGAGTGTATGGAGTAGTCTTCTGCCTTTCTATACCACTCTTCTTACAGAATTCTTCGAATTCATTTCCGCAAAATTCTCCACCATTATCTGTTCTCAATACCTTTATTTTCTTCTCTGTCTGATTTTCTACCAGAGCCTTAAACTCTTTAAATTTATCAAATACCTCAGATTTCTTTCTAAGAAAATAAATCCATGTGTTCCTTGAAAAATCATCTATGAATGAAACATAATACACAGATTTACCTAGGGATGGAACAGGAACAGGTCCAAACACATCAATGTGTATCAACTCTAAGATCCACTTTGCTCTTGTAGCACTAGATAGGAATCTTACTCAATTATGTTTACCATATATGAAATGTTCACAGAAATCAAAATCCAAAGTGCAATTAGACATACCTTCAACCATGCCTTTACTATGTAGTGTTCAAAGGCCCTTTTCTCCAATATGCCACAGCATGGTCTTCTTTTCAAGGACGATATTGGTCTTATCTTATTTATTTGTCTGCTCAAGGACAACAGAACTGTTACACCCATTAGTATAAGTGCTTCCCAACAACTTGTACAGAGTTCCACACCAAACTCCCCTCATCAACACCATTTCCCCTCGTACCATCTTGCAAGTGTTCTTTCCAAATACAGTATCCACTCTTGCATCATCCATCTTGTTTACAGATATTGGGCTCCTGGCTAGTTTTGGAATGTGCAGAACCCCAGGAAGTGTTCTAATCTTTCCATCTTGTAGCAGCAACTTAACCCTTCCACGTCCCAAGATTTTTGTTTTCGAGTCATCTCCTAGGAATACATCACCACCATCATATTTTTCATATTCATAGCACCACTCCCTGTGAGGAGTCATATGGTATGACGCACCTGAGTCGATCAACCATACATCACGGTCTGCATGTGTACTTGTATATGCCAGGTAAACATCACCTCCTTCTTCAATGGAGGTTTTCTCCTTTGTGGAAGAGGTACTATTAGATCCCTTTGGTTTTTCAACCTTCTTAGACTTGCAATCTTTCTTATAATGCCCTGTTTTACTACACTTCCAGCATTTCCTCAAAGATTTTCCTGGAGACTTGGATCTACCTGTAGATTTAGATCTCCACCCTGAAGGCTTACCAGGGATCATGTCTTGGGTATGACCTCTTACAAATAAATCATTTGTGTTATGACTATCCATGCTTTTCCTCCTCATCTCTTCAGATAACAAGGATTAAACTACATCCTCATACTTCAATGTAGACTGAGTGGTACTATCGATTGCTACAGCCATATTATCCCAAGAGTTTGGCAAAGAACATAACAAAGTAATACACTTATCTTCTTCTATAATCATAATATTAACAGAGCCAAGTTGACTTACTAGATTATTAAAGGCATTTAGATGTTCTGTCATAGAATCTCCATCTTCCATCCTAAGATGATACAACTTCTTTCGAAGAAACAACTTGTTTACCAGGGACTTTGATTGATATAAATTCCCCAACTTATCCCATAGTTCCTTGGCTGTAGATTCTCCTGAGACATTCAACAAAACCAAATCTGCTAGGCAGAGTCGAATAGTACTCCTTTCTCTTCTGTCCAACTTCTCCCAATATTCCTTCGACATACCAGTAGTTGGTGTACTAGTAGTTTGTGTACTAGTAGGTTGTGTACCAGTAGCCTGTGTGCTAGTAGACGGTGTACCAATAGGTTTTGTACCAGGATCCACAGTGATCCATTATTCTTTGTCTACAAGAAGGTCCTCCATCTTGAGCTTCCATAGCTCAAAGTTTTTACCGTTGAAATTCTCTATCTTGATTCTAGATGAGCTTGCCATTCCTCTTTCTATACTCAAATCTCCACTGCAAAATCTCCCACTAAACCTAGGTTTATCACAGACCCAAGATAAACTTGATCTATCAAGACCGAGCCAAACCCTCAACAACAAAGGCGTCCCTTTGAAGCCAAAAACGAGCTCTGATACCACATGTAAGTTTTAAACCTGTGAAGTAAAGCAATGCATATAGATTATTAAGCAAAACAGAATTTAATCAATGGCTCATACACAGAGTACACAAAGATTTTATACCAGAAACCCTCAACCAGGAAAACCTTTCTTATATTCATTATGTTGAATTTCACCATTCAATATACAATATATACAATGTTTTTAGGTATTATGTAGATACCAAAACCCTAATCCCTAAAACTGGGATTATTTTTAGTAAACCGCTAAAAATAGCAAAAACGCCCAAATATAAATTTTGGGGCGTTGCGTTGATACCCGTGCAAAGATTCAGAACTTGAAGGTTCTTTGTTAATTCGATAAAAATGAAAGAGCATATATGGTATGACTAATAAATTTATTGTGTGAGGTTTCCACAATGTTGCATAGATGGTTGAATAGTACATAGAAAAAAAGACTATTAATTTTCTCATAATAGAATCACTTATAGCTATTATACCATAGATAGTTTTCCCCCAAAAAGAAAGATCTTATGGAATAGATTTTAGAGGGACCAAAAGGAAATGTAGCAATAAAACCATAATACATCCCAAATAAAATGATCGGACCTAAGAATTCTACCCATGACAATAATGGATCCCATAGTAGACCAAGTACTCTTATCGTTTTGAAACTCCTTTTTTATCAAAATAAAAGAATGAGAAACATGAATAGAATAAATAGATCTGGTATCCTCCATATATATATGGGAGATATGGATAGGAATAGTTATCATTTTATACATCCATAAATTCAATTTAACATAATAGAATCCAATATCTAACATATAAAAAATCGATTTAGAATAGATATATAACATAACATCTGGATATATGCGTACATTATTAATACATATATTCACTATTATCTTATCTAGAAGTAGGAAAAATGGTATAGAACTCATTGTTCTTTATGACCAGGGTGGTTTGATCCAAGTTATCTAAAAAACAATTATGTCATATAGGGAGGGTAACCAATTCAAGTACATCTCTTGCATTGGAAAATCCATGAATTTAGGAAAAAGTAAATTCAACTGAATAATTAGTTCCAATGCCTATCACCCCTAAGGGGGGATTATCATGAGCCATTCTAGTAATGGCTAAGTCAGGTTGTAGCTCGCACATACATTGTATCTTATTTTAATTGTAGGGTGTATCCATAATTTGTGGTATCAATATACTCATTATATACTGTTGATGTTTTGGTAGTTGCAGAAGGTATTAACCTCCAATATAACCTTTGTGCTTAGAGTAGAATATTCTGGAAGCAAGAGAACCATTAAATAGATGTGGAATTACCCTAGAAGAGAAGTCAGCCCAAGGAGAATAATAATAAAGAAATAGAAGGTTATAGAAAGAGAAGTCTGCCCCACTTGGAAAAGTCACTTGGATAGGCTAGTATAAATAAGGAGGTGCCCTAGCTCATTTGGATATACTCACTCACTCAGGTAGTGCGCAAGTCTAAGGAGCAGCATCTATAGTAGAAGAAGGTGCAAGTCTGGAGAGAGTAGTGCAGCAGTTGTCGTGGATTATTCTTAGTCTTTCTGGTATCTCTCTTGTACGCTTCTCTTGGTAAAGGTACTCTTCTTTTAGTACAGGTACATTCTCTTGGTATTGTGTTGCTATTGCAACAATGGTATTTATGGTTAGGTTTTATCTGTTGGTTCTAGAGTGGACTTGATAAAATCATTCTATATAAGAAAAGGTTATTGTACTTGGGGATGGCATGTGTAAGTGCCTATGGTTGGGTGACAATGATGTGACATTGTCTATGGTTAAACAAGCATACCAAAATTTTAACATGGAATTAGAGTTGGTTTCCTTCAGAACAGTCTAAACACTGGAAGGAAGATCGTCAATTTCCCCTGTTGTCAATATCGTTGATCACTTTCAAAATCCACCAATAAGCTCTCTTAAGGAGGGTTCATCATTCCCCAGATCATATCTCCAAAATTCAAAAGTTGGAAAATTAGGGTTTCCTCATAAAACCCTAGGTCAAGACGTTTGGGAATTTAAAGGCTGAAGTTGGAGAAGATCCTTGAAGTAAGGAGGCCACCTTGGAATAAGAACTCACTGAAGGCTTCATTGAAGAATAATTTGAAGACACAGAGAGAGATGTTGTAGTGCCAGTTGCAACACCAGTTTCAATGTCAGTTGCAATGCTAGATGCAACATCGGTTGTAGTGTCAGTTGCAACACCATTTACAGTTCTAGTTGCAGTTCCTCTGGTCTAGTGAATTTATGGTAGCTCATTGAGAAACTCATTAAAGGATATTGAAATCATTCTTTCCCTATATTAGATCAGTAGTCATTCTTCCGATAGTTCCATCTAGGTTTTCTGGTTTTGCAGCGGCAACAAACCATAACCCAAATTCATTGGGAACTTTTAGTGAAGTGTTGAGCCTAATTATTGGTTTTCCTAGTTCTCCCTAGCCTATCATAGTGCACCCTAGCCTAGCACACCTTTTGGTGCCCTCAGTCAGGAAAAACTTCAAGGTTGATTTTTTTGATTCAGACAGATTGAAGTCAAACCTATGGTCAAAGTTAAAGTTATAAGCTGACTTTAGTCAAAGTATTAGATTGATTAAGGTTGAGATTTTAGTGTTTATTTGCATTATATTCTCTAACTCATATTTATGTCAAGAAAGCATATTGTCTTAGTACATGGGATAGGTTGGAGAGATTACTTGTCATCTTGAGTGAAGGAGACTCAGAAGAAAAGAAACAACAATCATTCTTGGAGATAAGACTCCAAGTCCCAGGTTTGATTGATTAATTTGATAAGTTTCCAATTTGTACATATTAAGTTTGATAATTGCTACATTACAAGTAAACACTCTAGTTGTGACATCAATATTTGAAAGGCTCTATTATTGCTAGGTATAATGATTACTTGGTAGCCTATGAGTACTAATGATATAAATTCTTATTATAATATGAACTAACATCTCCTCTAGGAGATATTTCTTGTTTTGATTCCAGGCAGGTCACCTTTGTAATGCTATGATGATTACCATGAAATTGTCTCTTATTCTTCATGTTACCATAGTGTTGGTAGCAATATTACAATTGTTATTTTTTAATCTACATAGTTGCCTACACAGGGTCATGAAATTGCATTACCCTTCATGAACAGGTTTCGAGATGACAGTTGCAAATCATCGCTTCTCTCTATTGCCTTTTCAAACTTTGTTTTCATGACTGTAAGCATGAAAAATTGCGACCGGAATTACCATTATGTTTTTAAAGACAAACTGCTCTTATGATTTATTATAAAATTGTGATTTTTGGCTATGGACATGTTGCTCTCATTGTTTATGATCGTTTCGATTCTAAGAATGCCTAAGAAGCTTATGGTTGTTTGATTGAAAGACCCCTATCAATTGGTATTTGATTTTTGTATTAATTTTGGTTTGATGATTAACCATATTTCTTTCATGGAAATTTTGGCTTCTCAATTCTTATGAATCACCTATCTTTGCAATTAATTTTGGATGCGCACACTTTGTCCTAGCATGTACCCAATGCCAAGGTGTCATATGAAGTACTGCATGCTATTACTGCTCTGTATGGTCTCGGGCTTCACGATTTTTCTCCCACGCATTGTGATTAACACCTCTGCCCACCGTTTGTATTGTCACAACATTGTTTTGATAACACTCGGGGCTATAGCTCTGTGGATTTTTTTACCAAACCCTACCTGTGAGTTATGTGTTGATTCCCTTCCATTCGACATGGCTCCAGTGTTAAGGATTGAGCCCAGTGGCATCCAAACCTTGTTATCGTATGATAACACCAGGGATGATTTAGAAAGGAACGGTTGGCGTGTGTTCATTGAAAATTTTAAAGGTTTCGATATGAGAGTTTCCCAAGAGTTTTCATTATGGCTGCAGAGCAAAGATCGGTCTATGCAGTTGGAAGTAACTGAAGACTTCTTAAAGATAACCCCATAATTTCCTCCCAGAGACACGTTTTTGCATGAGTGATTCTAAGCAGACAGTTTTGAATTAGATCAAACCCTTGAAAACCCATAACCAAAATGAGCCCTTTTACCTTCATCACGAGCGATTTCCCCAAAAATTGGGTCAATCTAGAGATATAGCTCATCCTTTTGAGGTCAAATCTCATATTTTCTCTGTGGCTGAAGTGAGCATTTTGGTCTGTCTGCAAGTGTTGAAACGTTTGTTACCTCTCCAGGCCTGTGCCTTAGCATCCCACAACACCCCTCACACCCATCCAACCTTGTGTCTCAACCTCCTACTATGAACCCTTGATCAATCTAAAGGATAACCCATATTTCCTAGAATTCGATTCTGTGAAGAACCTACATGTCAAGTGGACGATTCTCCAACTGTTAATGCTATCAGTGCCTTTACTACAGTCCCAGCTTAAATCTTTGAAAGACCAGATAGATTCGTTGACAAACGAGAAAAGTAGGCTCCAATCCATAACTCAAGAAAAGGACAAACGCCAAAAAACCACAGGGTCTGTTGTTTTTAAGAACGTGGAAGCAACGACTGCAATAGTAAATTCAAAGATTGCTTGATTAGTTTGAATCCCTTAATTTGAGGTATGATCCTTTTAAAAGTTTAGTATGATTCTGTCTTTCTCAATTTAGCATATATGATTTGTTTGCACATATTACTTTTTAGTTTGTTTTGATTGATTGAATAACATATGATTCTAGTTATAATTATAACTAGCTACATAATCATGAGATTCTGTAGCTAGTTAGAAAAATTCGAATTACTTGTTTTGATAACTGAAAATACATCTGAAATATTTTATTTTTATTTGTTTTCAAGAACCTATGATTTCTAAGGATATTTGAAGCACTGTTGGCATCTCTCAGCCATACTGTCTTTATGTTTTTAGCAAATATATTAGGCTATTAGTTTTGATATCAAGTAAAATCTGGGAGGTTGCATCCCCCACATTTTTTGGAACAGATTGGATGTTATCAACAGGAAACATTTTGTTCCTGGAACCTATATAATGATGTCATTTTGTAAACTTGAAATCATCTATGCCTGGGGAAAAAACTATGGATTTCTGATTTACGGACTTGAATAGAATATGATATTTGCACAGCTTTAGCTTCTCTATATCGTGTTTTTTATTCAAGTTATGATTATTTCGATTTGTAGTTAGATTGTGATTGCTTTAGCTATCGTGATTTATTGCAGATTGATATAATAAAATTTATATGATATCCATGTTTTATGTCCCATATTTAACATACAGTAATTATTTTGTTCAAACTTGAGATGAAGAGATTTATCTTCTTCATTCATTGAATATTTTTACACAAGTTTTCACAGCAGGATTTATCTCAATGTGACCACTTGTGAAATTATAAAATTGTTGTTACTATATCTCTCATATGTTCTATTATTTAGATTCAATCATTATTGCTTCACGTTTACGAGAAGCATTTGTAGGATCTGTTGCAGGTTTGCCTCATCAAACAACGAGATTGGATGTTATACACAGGACAAATATGGGATGTGATTACAGGTCAGTTTGTTAGTTTTATTTCATTAGTTTAATTAATACAGAAATTTCCTCCAGTCTAAACATATTCTACTGTTTGTTATCTCTGTTTTCAATTAGACAGTTTGTTATTTCATTTCTTTTTTATAAACATTATAAAAAATATAAATCAAAAAGATTGAATGATAGCTTTGTTGTTGTTTTAATAAACCAATCCATATTCGATTTTCACGGATTTAGATTAAAATTTGCATTTTGTAAATGTTATATATATATTAGAAATGAAGTCATTTGTATATATTATACATATAATAAGTAGGCTTAGGTTATAAATATTAGTTAGTAAACTATAAATATATATTAGATCTGTATATAGTTTTCAGCAAGTGTTATTCATCAAGTTATTTTATCTTCTTTAGTTTTGTTTTTTCACTTTCTTAGGACTTAGATCGGCCAACGGAGCCGCTAAACCCATCGAAGTGGATTAATCCAAACGTCTTGGGTTAAATAGACAACCCCAAACTAGATTCACTCCTCCAGTTGATGAGCGTTCAATTTCACCCATCAACACATAGATATGTTCTTATGAAAATGTTATTATATTGGAAATACTTTTTCTCTTGTTGCTCTTGTCTCGGGCAAGTTATCTTACAAATTCCATGGCAGTTACCATGGATATGTATGTGTTCCAAGAATGTTACCATGAAATAAGGTAACTAGTGACAACTCTGAGAAAAATCTACAGTGACAATTAAAGAAGGAAACATATTAGATAGCCTCAAGTTTGAGACATGGAGTAGACCGACCATCAGTAAGAGCCAATTCCCAATTAGTGATAGAAAATCCAAAAGAGTTTTGGACATCATACATTCATACATGTGTGGACCAATGACATCCACTTCACTTAGTGGATAATGGACGAGAGTTTACATCAGATGACTTCAAAGAATTTTGCAAACAATTTTGGATTAAGAGGGGGCTCACTACTCCCTACAATCCTCAGCAGAATGGGGCAGTAGAAAGAAAGAACTGAACTATAATGGAAGCAGTAAATACTATGGGAAGATATTTATATTACATATCAAGTTTGATATTTTAGATTGTTGAATTTTAAGTAAGTATTGTAACTAGAATAGTAGTCTTTAGAATTTTATTATTGATATTGTTATTGCTAGTTTAGTAACACTTGAATATTATTGGTACGACTAACACTCCAGTAAATGCTCATATTAATAATTCACTTGTTCACAAGATAAATTGATCTCCTTTAGGATATGTTCTTGGTTGTTGAATTTGTTCCAAGTAGGTTATCTTGTAAACTCCATAGAGGTTACCATGGAAATGTTGTTCTTGTTTCTTGTTCTGGGCAGGTCACAGGTAATAGCTCTGAGAGGGAGCTATAATGAAAGTTGCAGAAGGAAACAATTTAGATGGTCTCTAACTAAGACTTGGAGCAGACTATCCAAACATAAGGTTGTACACATCCATGTAATAAACGATAAGAGATAGAACTTGGATCCTTCATGAAAGGAGGATATATTTGTCGGATATAGTGAGACATCGAAGTTATATAGAGTCTACATCTCTGGTTATAGAAAAATCAAGATTAGCAGATATGTTACCTTCGATGAGGATGCAACCTTCAATAGATCAAGGCAGCATCATACAGATGAGATACATTATGAGGAGACTAAAGCACCTAGAGTTGTAGATACAAATGAAGGTAATGATGTTGTGACAGTAGAGCATGGTCCAGAAGACCGTGACATGGCAGAACCACAAAGACCTGCAGAAACAAATACAAAGAAAAGAAGACCAGCTTGGGCTCATGAAATTATTTAGGATGTCGAGAAGTATGGTGCCCAAGATGGATCTTTTAGAGAAAGAAAGAAACCTATACCATATTCCAGTTATGTGATATCATTGATATTGATCCTACCTATTATGATGAGGTTGCAGAAAACAAAGTATGGAAGGATGTCATGATTGAGGAATACCAATCCATCATTAATAATGATGTTTGGAATGTGGTTCTGAGACCAAAACAGAAATTAGTTTTGAGTTCCAAATGGGTATACAAGATGAAACATTCAGCAGATGGAAGTATCGAGAAGTACAAGGCAAGATTCATGGCTCATGGGTTATCCCAGAAAGAAGGAATATATTATGAGGAAAATTTTCTCATGTGGCAAGATACACTTCGATTAGAACTACACTTGCGATAGTTGCAGTAATTAAATGGAAGATACATTATATGGATGTGAAGACATATTTTCTGAATGGTGTAGTGGAAGAGGAAGCGTACGTGGAGTAGCCACAAGGATTCAAGACACGTGATAGACAAATGATTGGTTTGCTGATGTATTTGACGAATATTAGGCCAAATATATGATTTGTGTTGAACACTTTGAGTTAGTATATGGTTGAACCAAGATGTGTTCACTTGATTTCGGAAAACCACGTGTTAAGGTACCTGAAGGGTACAATAGACTTTGGACTCTGATATGTTTCAAATCATAAGATAAGACTGTAAGGCTATGCTGATTCAGATTGGACTAGTAGTGTCACAGATCAGACGAATACATCAGGATGTTGCTTCATTTTGGGGTCAACTATGATTTCTTGGCTCGACAGGAAGTAGACTAGTGTGGCACTTAGTAAGGCTACGATATATTATACAGCAACATGTTCATCTAGTTGTGAATATGTGTGTATTCGAAAGTTACTTGCAGGGTTGTTTGATCTCAAGTTGGAGGTGACTTGTATTTTCTATGACAACCAGAGTTGTATAAATTTTTATGATAACCCGATGTTTCATGAAAAGTCTAAGAACGTCAAGATCAAGTACCAATATATTTGATATGTGGTGTAAAAGGGAGTTGTGAATCTCCAATATATTGGCATGGATGAGCAGATAGCAGATGTGTTGACCAAACCTCTGTCAAGGGTAAAGTTTGAAGACTCCATGGTCAGCAATAGCAGTGGGTAGTCATTCACGGGCATGTTACTGACTATGGCACTAGTCAGCTTGACCTCGCACAAGTTCAACAGATGTCGAGCCTTCGTGGCTAGCAATTTTCTCAACTTTTCAAGCTAGAGGGCCAACCTGTGTGGTTGGAGGTGTTTCCTAGACTTGGGTTAGATGGGTAGTGTGTGCACACTGCATCACCTAATCCTTGTGATTAGATTCTTTGTCACTATGGACCAGTTTCCTATTGTTCCAACCATATGGACTAGCCTTAGGGATAGATTCAAGATTATGTGTGAGTTGGCGAGTTTCCTAGTTCTGTATGAACTAGATGCCAGATTCTGTGTGAGCTTGTGAGTTTCCTAGTTTTGTATGGGCTAGTTGTACAGATTATATGTGAGCTGGATAGATGCGATAGTTTCCTAGACTCCACAAGGATTAGGTAGTAGCATAGTTCTGTGTGTGAACTAGGTCAAACTTGATAGTTTCCCAGACTCTGTAAGGATTGGTTAGTAGCACAGTTATGTGTGTGATCTAGGTCAAAATGAATAGTTTAACAGATTCTATAAGGATTGGGTAGTAGCACAGTTATGTGTGTGACCTGGATCAAACTGAATAGTTTCCCAAACTCCATAAGGATTGGGTAGTAGCACAGTTCTGTGTGAACTGACTAGTTGCCTAGATTTTAGTGAGCTAGATGAAGTCAAGTAATGACATAATGTCTGAGAGGACGATGAGTTTGTGCCCACTAGAAAGATGTTACATAGGTTGATGAGGCCCCAGATTCATTATTGTGACGTTAACATCAAATGTTCTATGTGTGACTATGACATCACCAGTATATGGCTATTATAGTGACTGTGATGTATCAATTCATCAGATAATCTATGTGTGACTATCACAGAGCCTGTTTGGATATGATGGTGATACTTGTGGCATGATCTATTTTAATCATGAGATAGAATGTGTGGCTATGGTGATGCTACCTGTAGACTAGTCTTCAAGACCATGTGAGTCTTTCCCATTCCATATGAGATGGATGGATGTGATTAAGACCATTACATGAAGAACATCTTAGTTAATACCTCCCTAGATAAGAGGGAGTGTTGATGTTTTGGTATATGTTGAAGGTATTAACCTCTAGTATAACCTTTGTGATTAGAGTAGAATATTCCAGAAGCAAGAGAACCATTAAACAGATGTATAATTACTCTAGAAGTGAAGTCGGCCCAAGGAGAATAATAATAAAGAAATAGAAGGCCCCAGAAAGAGAATTTGACCCCACCCGGAAAAGTCACTTGGATGGGCTAGTATAAATAAGGAGGTGCCCTAGTTCATTTGAAAATACTCACTCACTTAGTTAGTGTGCAATTTTAAGGAGCATTGGTTGCAACAGAAGAAGGCGCAACTCTGGAGAGAGTAGTGCATCTGTTGTCGTGGAGTATTCTCAGTCTTTCTAGTATCTCTCTTGTACACTTATCTTGGTAAAGGTACACTTATTTTAGTCGAGGTACATTCTCTTGGTATTGTGTTTCTACTGCAACAATGGTATTTCTGGTTAGGGTTTATCTGTTGGTTCTAGAGTGGACTTGTCAGAATCATTATATATAAGAAAAGGCTATTGTGCTTGGGGATGACATGTGTAAGTGCCTATGGTTAGGTGAAAATGACGTGACATTGTATATGGTTAAACGAGCATACCAAAATTTTAATATATACATTTATCTTGTAAAAGGGCTAATTCAATAGCTTGATATCATTTATCCATATATGGGAAACCGATTTCATAAATAGTCATACCACATATGATTAAGAATCTTGCTAGAGATATTTCTTAGAAATTGTCTCCCATGAATGATATGAAATGGATCATTATATGATTTCTCATCTATCTTGGTAATTTTTGGGTGGAAAAATTGGAGGAATTGGCTTGTAGGGACATTTTAGAGGAAACTCCCAATTTGGAGATTTTGGTTCTAAAACCTTCTAGAGCCATTTTTAGGCATCAAACAACATTTTTTGGGGTCAAAACGTTGTGATTATAGATCCCAACTCCTTGAAACTATTATAAGCACTGATATCTTTCCAATGGTGCAAAAATCACCTCAATCAGAGCTCGTATGCAGATGTTATGTCTCCCACGAGTTGACCTACATTATTGACCACCATGGTACAAGTGGATTCCATGTTATCCCCCATTACTCACACATGTGGGGCTAGCCATATGTGTACTTTCAATAATATTCTAGAAGGTCCAAAACCTTATCACTAATTGAGGGTTAAGGATGCAAAAACCCTAACCCTAGATGACTATCATGCTATGTTAAATATCAAGACGCTAGGAAGAGAAGGGGTTCCATTCTTTAGCATTGTACTTGTTACATAGTACAATAGCGAGTTCCCATTTCTTTGTATGTGCATACCATAACTAAAGAAAAGAGAGTAGAGCATAGGCCTCACCTTCTATATGGGTTTTCTCACATTACAGGTTTCTCATAATACATCTTGTGTTCATTATGTGGATGGTGTGTACATTTTTTTCTTCTTTCATTTTCGTATTGCAACTATTTTCATAAATATGAGCAATAAGTTAATAATAATTAATATGGGATCTAAGGGAAAAAAATTGCATAATCTAAGATTTTATATTATTATAATATATGTTGTGATGAACTTTTCCAATGGAATACCCATGACATTTTATAGATCAATGGAAAATACACATTTTCCACATACTGAATCAAGATGTTATTTTAAACTCTCCCATGTGTGTTCCTCTCTTTGTTCCAAACTCTAGGTATCAATACCAAATAAAAGAAAAATCCTTTCGATCCAAGCATTTGTTCTATCAGGACCAATTGGAAAAGGAGCTATGAGTCATTCACACTTTTTTCATCTTATCAAAGTTGTTGTTGTACGACCTAGAAATGGGTTAACGCCACAAACATAAACTATTTTACCCAATGATGGAATAATTACATATATTTAAGTGGAATCCAACTTGATACCTTTATGAATTGGCATCTTAATTCCGTATCAAGTTCAGAGACCAAATTCGAGGGTAAATACCCAAAAATAACTAAGGGAGGATGATTTTCATATTCCACCAATTTATTTTCATTGAGAAGAGGAAAAGGGAATAAATTTATTTTTTCTATAGTTTCTTTTGATTCACCAATTGGAAATTCATATTCTAGACAAAAATGTGCCATTACAACTAACACAGTATCTTCCCCCTGCGTAAAAGAATAATCTAGTTCATTTGCTCTTTCTACTAGAATCAATACTCCAATTTCATATTCCAATTTGGGTGCCATACCTTCCAAATCCATTTTTATTATTTATGTAGTACAAGTGCCTATCCATATGATGATGTTTTGGTCTCTATCTTTTCTTATTTGAATATAAAGCATTTTTTATTTCTCATAATCATTTAAATGGGCCAAGATATCTCCTTCTAATTCTTCTATTGAATAGTGGGGTTTTGCAAAAATCATAACTCCAAGTGAATTTTGCAAAAAATAACCACATGTTTTTATGCCCACTACCAAAAATAAATCGTCTTCAATATTTTGATCAACCATGATACACAGCTAATAGGACAAAAAGTATGATAATTACCCATTTCAAATTCAAAAGTTATAGTTTCCTCAATTTTGGCCATTACAATAGGGAAGGGAAGAATAAATGACCGAGGATAAATAAGGAAGATAAATATTAATAAAAATAAAGAATCAAATTTACAATGAATTGTGGACAAATTATTGATTTTAAATCCTCATAGACCAAAGTAAATTTTTCTGATTCTTTTTTTTAATCCCCCACCACCAATGGGATTTAGATAAAGATCATAGAGAAAACTGAATAATTCTTGATCTAGAAACTCTTTTGGGACAATATTTGATCTCCTATGTCTAGATAATATTTACACACATAGTTACGTGATGGTGTAGATCCGACCATTTCGAATAAGGTTTTACCCTTGACTCTGGAAACTCAAATATCCTTGATAATAGGTAATAATTCTATTACATGCATTAGATAGGCCAAAAACACGAGCTTTTCCCTAAGGACCAATACACTAGCTAAAAATGTAAAAGAGAATATTTGTTTTCCATCACTCGAATATGTGCCAAAAACATATTCAGAGACTTCGGTCCTCGTAGGAACTAGGAGAGTAAATGGATTATTCCTGATATATTGTATTGGTCAATAAGATCTATTATAATCAAATAACATATGTAACACCCCAATTTTGATCCCTAGAATGTATTGTCATGTAAAAATGTGAATTAGGTTGTGAGACAAATATTATGGTTGAGGGCCAAGGAATGTAAATGATGTAAATTAAAGTTATGAATAAAATTACATCACTAGTTGCATGACAAGGGGGACTAAAATGATGGGGGGATATGACTCCACAAGAGAGGAATGAGAGGGATCCAAGTGGGCTGAATCCAAGAACATTGTAATATCTTATTATAACCCAAATTCGTTACCTTAGCTTATGTAAAAGGCATATCATCCTTGAGATGCATGTAAAAGTGGTTGGGGAGGATTTCCTTGAGTGCTAAGTGGAAAATTACAAACAATATACTTATTCCTTTTTTTTAGAGTTGTCCATAATTCTACCTCATTATGTCCATTATTCCATCATCATTCTAGCCTAGTACAAATTGCAATAGGAAGGGAGCCATGCTTATGAAGGGAGATGAAATGTATGACTATGGTGAAAATTGATACTATGAATCCCTGTATATTCCAACATTAATATTTTCCTAGCCAGTCTATGTTGGATCCCAAGAAAGAGGTGTGACATCTTGAGGGACTGCATTGCAGAGAAGGGCGTCCACTTCTCTGGGTTGTGTAGATTGAAAGGGGAAAGAGAACCGGTGATTGGAATGGCTACATGAGTGATAAGATGAGAAATTAGTGGGAATTGGGTTGATAGATTCTTGCTTGTCGTTGTGGACTCATAGCCTTGATATGGGGGTGTCCTATTGTAGAAATACCTAGTGCAAAAGTGCCTACGACTGGGAGGAACGTCCCATGTCAACAACTAGTTGGTGCAAAACATTGTTAAATATAAGTATTATGTTATATGTGATTTTATATGTCTTTATGTGGTTAATTATGTGAATTTTTGTGCTTGATTGTTGTAATGATTAAATGAATAAATGTTCATTTATAATATGAACGTTATCATAAATTATGTATGAGCCTACATATCATATTGCATGTATAAATTTACATCATATGACAAGTAAAAGTAATTATATGGTGCCAGAGTTAATGGTATGGCAAAATTGTGGAAATTAGGGGAGATTTTTGAATACCGCACTATTGTAGTGGGTACCGAGCTCATTGGGTACATTACAACATAATGGGTCATGGTTTCTTGAACCATGATAATTATTCTTCCTTCGAAAGTCCTTGAAGCATTTTTGGATCTCTAGCCACATATCAGTCATCTCTAGCCATATCCATAGAGGTCACTTTTGTCACCAATGTCGTTATTTTTTCTTTTAAGAAAAGGTGGTGGGGCCCTACCTAAACAAAATGAACAATAATAAAGAAGAAGAAGACTAAAAGATACATGGATATAATGTCTTAATATAGTATAATCTATAAGTGAATTACATTCTATATTAAAAGATACCAATTTTGTCAAAATGATGTATAGAATATGACCACCCAACAAACCAAAAAAAAAGTTTATCATAAATTATATATTATCATTGTAACGAAGAAAGAAATAGGTTCACCAATATTGTTAATATGGGATTTTCTAAAATAATGGAATTAAGCAGTTGAAGAATTAAACCACCCATAAATAGACTTAGAATTTTTGGATTGTTGATTGAATTCATGGGATGCAAAGATTCAAAACTTGAAGGTTCTTTGTTAATTCGATAAAAATGAAAGAGCATATATGATATGACTAATAAAGTTATTGTGTGAGGTTTCCACAATGTTGCATAGATGGGTGAATAGTACATGGACAAAAAGACTATTAATTGTCTCATAATAGAATCACTTATAGTTATTATACCATATATAGTTTCCCCCAAAAAGAAAGATCTCATGGAATAGATTTTAGAGGGAGAAAAGGCAATGTAGTGATAAATCCATAATATAGCCCAAATAAAATGATCGGACCTAAGACTTTTACCCATGATGATAATGGATCCCATAGTAGACCAAGTACTCTTATCATTTTGAAACTCCTTTTTTATCAAAATAAAAGAATGAGAAACATGAATAGAATAAATAGATCTGGTATCCTCCATATATATATGGGAGATACAGATAGGAATAGTTATCATTTTATGCAACCTGTTAGCACTCTGTAATTTTCCCAGGGTTGTGGGGGTAGTCAAAGAGGCAACATCAAAACCACTTCGAGTCTTGGATCTAGCCCTCCAA
This sequence comes from Picea engelmannii, assembly GCA_009831015.1. NCBI lineage: Eukaryota > Viridiplantae > Streptophyta > Pinopsida > Pinales > Pinaceae > Picea > Picea engelmannii. The sequence goes on from ML794297.1 coordinate 658,183, forward strand.
GACTCAGAGAGGGATCTCTCTGTGTGATATAGCTTTGTTTAAATAGACATTAGGCCAGTTAATGGGTTCAGAGTTTGTATTTTTAAAATGATTGGCTGGAACAGGAGAAAAGGGCCATGGGAAATGGAGTCACAAACTGAGATTTAATCAAAAGCAAATCCTACAGACAACTTTACAAGGCAAGGTAGGCAAATTACTCGATCTGGTAAAATTAAATGAAATGAAAGAGGAGGAAAAATAAATGATCAATTTAGCAACAGAGAAATGAAGAATTCTGCCACACATGAATGGGAGGAAAAAGATCATTTACAGTTCAGATATGACAATGAGCCCTTGCACAACAGTCATGACAGCGATGAGGAAGAGGTAGAAAATTTTAGAGTAAGGGAAAAATCTTTGCCCTTATGTTTCTCTTCTTTTCAATTTTTGAGAGGAAATTGTAAGCAAGTTGTCATTAGTAGAGAGGGAGAATTTTCTGATCAACTAGGTAAATATGTCATTGCCAATATGGAGGTTGTTCTAAATCCAGAGTTGCATCCCTTTACCAACTTTGATTTTCAAATTTCAGATGAAAGACTAAAGCCTGAAGCAAATTATGAGTTAATCCAAAATAACTCTGTACCATTATGATTTAATTCATTTCAATTTTTGAAAAAGAATCTTGAGTATATGCTAATGGATAAATACACAAAAAATCAAGAAGTTTTATTGGAACCAATGCAACGGTCAGTTCAATTTCTACAAGATCCAATATCTGATGTGTTGGATGACTGGTGTTGTCAAAGTTATTTTCCATTATCCAGCTATGGGATAAAAAGATGTTATGATATTGACATGACCAGGCAGGTAGCTTCATTTTCTTTTTCAGCAGAGGTCACATTACAAAGCCTATCAGAGCAGCTGCAGCCATGTCAGGAAGTGCATGAGGAGGCAAAGAGCATAACTATGACATCAAATCATGAAGTTGAGTTGGTTAAATTTGAATATCTAGTAATAGGTCAAGTTTATCTTGATCCAGTGGCTATTTATATGGAGAAATTGTTCATCACAGAGCCACAATGCATTCCCAATATTTATGTTATATGTCGTTTTTATCAAGCCCCTTGTGATGAAGATCAATATGGGAAGCATTTCATGATGCATATGCAAGTTCTATTTCTGATATTGTTTGAAAACACTAAAAGAGCAGATTTGTTAGAGAAGTTTATTGACTGGCTGCATTGGCATTATTGTATCATTTAGAATGACAAAATTATCAGTAGCATAGGATAGGTAGGAAAAAGTGAATAAGCTCAGTATTCTGAGCATCTCTTTTTCAGCAGTGTTTATTTTAATTTGGTTTCAGTTACAAGAGAAAAACAGGTACAGGTTGCAGAATAAGATTTTGGGATCATCCCAATGGATAAAGCATCGGTCTGCATGTTCAGAGGTCTGTGGTTCTTGACACCTCCTGAAAGAAGCTGCCATCCCTAGGTGGAGCCACTATTATAACCCTATAATTCATAGTATCATATGGTGACTGGAAATTTTTTTACTCTGGGTGTATTTTGGCTTGCAAATAATATTTCATTTCTGCAAATTATTTTCAAGGAAAGGAAAAGAAAAGAAAATCCATGATTGTTGATGTTGAGTAGTGTTTCCTAACCCCGTGGAGACAGAAGCAAGGGAAGCAGTGCACCAAACCCTCTAAAAGTTCATTAAGCCTAAGTTTTGCCTCATATACTCCATTCGCGCCTGAAGAATAAAGAACGCGCTTAGATCGATGGTCGATCTAGCGGCGCGTAGATCAACGAATGATAGTGGATTTCGGACCCCCTCAACTGTTATGTTTTTAATGGTGGGGGGGGTCTGGAATGGTGATTAAAAAGTGTGCACAAATCTACGGTCGTCATGGTAGCGCGCAGATGGATGGTCTATAGGCGATTCCGGACCCCCTCGACCTTTCTGTCTTTAATGGTGGGGGGGGGGGGTCCGGAATGAGGCAGTTTTTTCAGCGGGCCCTATCCCAATGTGTCATCCATCCATTGCATTAGACCTCCTCTGCTCCATACCACTTACTGCTTACCACCCTTCCAACTTACTACCATACCGCTTCTACCTTGTGACATTAGCCTCCATTATCCCGCCATCTTCGTCCCTACATTTGCATAATCCAAAATTAGGGTAAAAAGAGTAATAGATTAAAAAAGGTTAGCAATAAAATTAGTGTAGTTAAACTAGGCTAAACTAGTTAATAATTAATTAATTAATCAATTAATTAATTAATAGTTAAGTTAGTTTAGTAACTAGGTTACTTTTTATTAATTAATATTAAATAAAACAATATTAAAATAAAAACATAAAAAGCAAAACAAAATAAAAATATAACAAATGACACATAAAAACATATTAAAACAAAAACCAAACGAAACAAAATGCAAACATAAAATATAATAAAACAAAACCAATTTAAAAAACAAACAAAAAAAAAACAAAACAAAACAAAACATATATAATTAAAAAAAAAAGTAAAAAAAATAAAAACTGCCCTAAGTCTACCCTCCCTTGCATTCATCGCGTCACACCCCATACCAAAAATAAATCAAACGACCATGAATAATTTTGGACCCCCCCTCGCCATCCGAAGTTTAACGAGAGCCGGGGGGTCTGGAATGGTTGTATTATGAAACCATCCATTGGACACTTGTTGGCTCCACATGCCAGCGGAACCCCCCCCCCCCCCCCCCCC
>ML794297.1:660960-695765 GCA_009831015.1 Picea engelmannii
CCCCCCCCCCTCCTAAACCCGCTTACCACCTCAGGGTGGGTCCAGAATACTGCCTTCCCGGAAAAAAAAACACTTTCCCCAATTTTTTCAAAAAATCGCCCATTTTTGCCTATTCAGTATGTCTTCTTCCGAAACCAATTCCGGGAGAAAGAAAGCGAATTTTAAGAAACTGAGAGAGGTTTTTCTCCATAACAGGATGAAGAATAAAAACCTCTCTCATTGTTTTCAAAGGTGCCACGATCAGGGAGAATCGAAGCCATATTCGAGGCCCTTTTCCCATTTTTCATTTTTTCGTTACAGTCCTGATTTTACGAGAGCTGTTACAGCGAACTAGAGACAAATTTGGTGAAACCAAAGGAGGTTTTTGTCCATAACATTCCCATATAAAATAAACTCTTTCAGTTTTTTCCCAGATGTCAGTGTTGAAGAGAAACAAATGTCTATTCAGACCCCTTTTTTGCAGAAATTAGGCCCGTCTTTCATGGTGGACTGTTCCAGATTTTTGGGGATTTGTGGCTATTTTTGGCCAAGGCGGTTGAATCCGAATTCTGAAAATTATGGGGAGGTCTATCATATTTATTCATATGATTTTAATGTAATAAGGTTGATCAGTTAGGGGACCATGATTGAGTTTTTGTAAAATAGCTCACTGAGCTTTCTGTATTTTCATCAATTCAATAATACAGTCACAGCAGTTACAGGATTCATGTGTCATTTTTTGTGGTGATGTTTTCCTCATTCACTATAATTTGTTTCCATTGTATTTCTTAAGTTATTCATACTCTAAATTATGCAAAGAAGTTCGAAGAACAGAATTTGTTGAGACATACACTCTGTTTTTGGCTTTGACATAATTGTCAATGTTTTCTCCTCATAGGTTAATTTCAAGATTCTGGATTGCCCTGTCATTGCCTGGTCCTCTCATATTGCTCCTCTAAATACAAAATAAAATTCAAAGAATCCACCAAGAGTGCCTACCTTTCCCTATAAGGCTGTCTGTAGAACTTTTTTTTTATTGAGCTTTAGATTGCGACTCCATTGCCCATGGTTCCTTTTCTCTACCCCTACCAATTAAAAATCCAAACCCTATTCTACATAACTATCCTAATATCCTATTTCAAACCAAAAATAAATTTGACAGAGATATCCCTCTCTGATTCTCGAAGGGCTAGATCCCTGACTCGAAGCAGTTTTGATGTTGCCTCTGTGACTACCTCCACAACCTTGGGCAAATTACAGAGTGCTAAACAGATTGGCGACCATACTGGGGAACTTCCCCAGTAGTACACTTCAAAGCTCCAGATCTGATCACTAATGGTGGACAGTGACCAGACAAAAGAAGGCTGAGATCATTCACCTAGCGACTCCAAATTAGCTCCAGACAGTGCCAACTCAAAGACTCCACTGGAGGAAGAACCTAAAGCATGGCCAAGTGGCCTAGAAAGACCAGGTACTCAAGCTCAAATTGCATTCAAGACATCGTTGGTTTTATCTGCAATTATGTTTTGTCTTTTTCTAAGCCTGATCAAAAGTATATTGTTGAAGATTACATTGATCATCTGCAAATTGAGGAGCCTCAAGAGATCCGATCCCCAATTGTAGATTATGTACATACTCATACACCTGTGCACATCCCAGATGCACTTATAGAAGTCCTAGTGAGACATAAGCCTCCTGCTTTATCTCCTACTTTCGCTAAATCTACGGATGGTTGTAAGCCTCTTGCTTCACCTCCTATACATGCCAAAATCCCAGACAGATACAAGCCCCTATATTTGCCTCCTATCCTCCATGACTTCCCTACAAATTACACCAATAATCTACCCAGGTTTGATGGAGAGAATGTCAATATTACTGTTGAAAAGAATATTCAAAACCTTTAGGATTTTCTTGATCTCTTTGAGGTAGAAGATGATGATGTCTGCATCAGAATGTTTTCCCTATCATTGGGAGGTAAAGTCAAGAACTGGTTTAGAGATCTCCCAACTGCGAGCATTAACAATTTCCATCAGTTTGTGCAAGTTTTCTTAGATCGATGGGTGATCATGAGAAATGTCTTTTTCATCCTAGAAGAGTATGACCATTTGAAAAGACAGCCAGGGGAAACAGTACAACAGTTTTCAGCAAGGTTCAATAAGGTATATCATGAAATGCCTGTTGATATAAGACCACCCCCAGGATCAACCCACTTGCACTTCCCAGATGCCTTCGATCCTGAGATGGCATTCCAATTAAGAGAAAGGAACACTACAACTCTCGAAGAAATGTAGAACATTGCAGTTGATGTGGAGACCAACTTTTTGATCAAAAGGTCAAAGGTAAAAAATAAAGAAAAGGAGCAACTAAAGTCATCAGAAGCTAAATTGGACATTTTGACCAGTTCCATGGAAGAGATGGTGCAGAGGATCAACAGGAAAGATGAGCTTGTTGTCCAAAGACATCATGTTCCATTGATTTCAGAGAAAGAAAAGGTCATTGTTCCCAAACATTTTGTTGTTCATCCTTGGTACCAGGGTTTGGATAATTATTCTTTCATGTATTCAATTCACGACGCAATCGAAGATGAAGTTCAAAATCAGAGAGTGGTGGAAGATTCTCCTGACATGATGTGCATGTTGGATGAAATTTCTTAGTTGGATAATCTACCCAAGTGATATCAGTATGATGATGATCATGAGGCTGAAATAGATGTGGATTGTTCAAAGAAATCAGCCACATATGAATGGGAGGAAAAATATCATTTACAATTCAGATATGACAATCAGCACTTGCACAACAGTCATGACAGAGATGAGGAAGAGGCATAAAATTTTAGAGTAAGGGAAAAATCTTTGCCCTTATGTTTCTCTTCTTTTCAATTTTTGAGAGGAAATTGTAAGCAAGTTGTCATTAGTAGAGAGGGAGAATTTTCTGATCAACTAGGTAAAGATGTCATTGCTAATATGGAGGTTGTTCTAAATCCAGAGTTGCAGCCCTTTACCAACTTTGATTTTCAAATTTCAGATGAAAGATTAAAGCCTGAGGCAAATTATGAGTTAATCCAAAATAACTCTGTACCATTATGATTTAATTCATTTTAGTTTTTGAAAAAGAATCTTGAGTATATTCTAAAGGATAAAAACACAGAAAATCAAGAAGTTTTGGTGGAACCAATGCAACAGTAAGTTCAATTTCTACGGGATCCAATATCTGATGTGTTGGATGACTGGTGTTGTCAAAGTCATTTTCCATTATCCAGCTATGGGATAAAAAGATGTTATGATATTGACATGACCAGGCAGGCAGCTTCATTTTCTTTTCAGCAAAGGTCACATTACAAATCCTATCAGAGCAGTTGCATCCATGTCAGGAAGTGCATGAGGAGGCAAAGAGCATAACTATGACATCAAATCATGAAGTTGAGTTGGTTAAATTTGAATATCTAGTAATAGGTCAGGTTTATCTTGATCCAGTGGCTATTTATATGGAGAAATTTTTCATCACAGAGCCACAATAAATTCCCAGTATTTATGTTATATGTCGTGTTTATCAAGCCCCTTGTGATGAAGATCAAGATGGGAAGCATTTCATGATGCCTATGCAAGTTCTATTTCTGATATTGTTTGAAAACACTGAAAGAGCAGAGTAGTTAGAGAAGTTGCTTGACTGGCTGCATTGGCATTATTGTATCATTTAGAACGACAAAATTATCAGTAGCATAGCGTAGGTAGGAAAAAGTGAATAAGCTCAGTATTCCGAGCATCTCTTTTTCAACAGTGTTTATTTTAATTTGGTTTCAGTTGCAAGAGAAAAATAGGTACAGATTGCAGAATAAGATTTTGGGATCAGCCCAATGGATAAAGCACCAGTCTGCATGTTTAGAGGTCTGTGGTTCTTGACACCTCCTGAAAGAAGCTTCCATCCCTAGGTAGAGCCACTGTTATAACCCTATAATTCATAGTATCATCTGGTGACTGGAAATGTTTTCACTCTGGGTGTATTTTGGCTTGCAAATAATATTTCATTTCTACAAATTATTTTCAAGGAAAGGAAAAGAAAAGAAAATCCATGATTGTTGACGCTGAGTAGTGTTTCCTAACCTTGTGGAGACAGAAGCAAGGGAAGCAGTGCACCAAACCCTCAAAAAGTTCATTAAGCCTAAGTTTTGCCTCATATACTGCATTCGCGCCTGAAGAATAAAGAACGTGCTTATATCGACGGTCGATCTAGCGGTACATAGATCAATGGCTGACAGTGGATTTCGGACCCCCTCAACTGTTATTTTTTTAACGGTTTGGGGGGGGGGTCCGGAATGGTGATTAAAAAGTGCGCACAGATCTACGGTCATCATGGCAGCGCATAGATGGACAGTCTATAGGCAATTCTGAACCCCCTCGACCTTTCTTCCTTTAACGGTTGGGGGGGGTGGGTCTGGAATGAGGCATTTTTTTCGGTGGGCCCTGTCCCAACGTGTCATCCATCCATTGCATCAGACCTCCTCTGCTCCAGACCACTTACTGCTTACCACCCTTCCAACTTACTACCATACCGCTCCTGCCTCGTGATGTCAACCTCCATTATCCCGCCATCTTCGTCCCTACATTTGCATAATCCAAACTTAGGGTAAAAAGAGTAATAGATTAACAAAGGTTAGAAATAAAATTATTGTAGTTAAACTAGGCTAAACTAGTTAATAATTAATTAATTAATCAATTAATTAATTAATAGTTAAGTTAGTTTAGTAACTAGGTTAGTTTTTATTAATTAATATTAAATAAAACAATATTAAAATAAAAACATAAAAAACAAAACAAAATAAAAATTTAACAAATGAAACATAAAAACATATTAAAACAAAAACCAAACGAAACAAAATGCAAATATAAAATATAATAAAACAAAACCAATTTAAAAAACAAAACAAAACAAAACATATATAATTAAAAACAAAAGTAAAAAAAATAAAAACTACCCTAAGTCTACCCTCCTGTGCATTCATCATGTCACACCTCATACCAAAAATAAATCAAGCGGCCATGAATAATTCTGAACCCCCCCTCGCCATCTGAAGTTTAATGAGAGGGGGGGATCCAGAATGGTTGTATTATGAAACCATCCATTGGACACTTGTCAGCTCCACATGCCAGTGGACCCCCCCGCCCAAAAAAAAAACTTCTTACCACCTCAGGGGGGGTCCAGAATACCGCCTTCCCGAAAAAAAAATCACTTTCCCCAATTTTTTCAAAAAATCACCCATTTTTGCCTATTCAGTATGTCTTCTTCCGAAACTGATTCGGGGGGAATGAAAGAGAATTTTAAGAAACCAAGAGATCATTTTCTCCATAACGGGATGAGGAACAAAAACCTCTCTCATATTTTTCACAGGTGCCACGAGCGGGGATAATCGAAGCCATCTTCGATGCCCTTTTTTCCAGTTTTTCATTTTTCCGTTACAGTCTTGATTTTACAGGAGCTTTTACGGCGAGTTGGAGGCGAATTTGGCGAAACCAATGGATTTTTTTGTCTAGAACATGACCATATACAATAACCACTTTCATTTTTTTCCCAGGTGTCAGCGTTGAAGAGAAAAATATGTCTGTTCGGACCCCTTTTTTGCATAAATTAGGCCCGTCTTTCATGGCGGACAGTTCCAGATTTTTGGGGATTTGTGGCTATTTTTGGCCAAGGCGGTTGAATACGATTTCCAAAACTTATGGGGAGGTATCCTATTTATTCATATGATTTTAATGTAAGAAGGTTGATCAGTTAGGGGACCATGATTGAGTTTTTGTAAAACAGCTCACTGAGCTTTCTGTATTTTCATCAATTCAATAATACAGTCACAACAGTTACAGGATTCATGTGTCATTTTTTGTGGTGACATTTTCCTCGTTCACTGTAATTTGTTTCCATTGTATTTATTAAGTTATTCATACTTTGAATTATGCAAAGAAGTTCAAAGAACAGAATTTGTTGAGACATACACTCTGTTTTTGGCTTTGACATAATTGTCAATGTATTCTCCTCAAAGGTTAATTTCAGGATTCTTGATTGCCCTGTCATTGCCTGGTCCTCTCATCTTGCTCCTCTAAATCCAAAATCAAATTCAAAGAATCCACCAAGAGTGCCTACCTTTCCCTGTAAGACTGTCTGTAGAACTTGTTTTTGATTGAGCTTCAAATTGCGACTCCATTACCCATGGTTCCTTTTCTCTGCCCCTACCAATTAAAAATCCAAACCCTATTCTGCATAACTAGCCTAATATCCTATTTCAAACAAATCTAAATTTGATGGAGAGATCCCTCTCTAAGTCTCAGAGGGCTAGATAAATGACTCGAAGCAGTTTTGATGTTGCCTCTGTGACTGCCTCCACAGCCTTGGGAAAATTACAGACTGCTAACAGATTGGCGACCATACTAGGGAACTTCCCCAATAGTACACTTCAAAGATCCAGATCTGATCACTGATGGTGGACAGTGACCAGACACAAGAAGGCTGAGATCATTCACCTGGCGACTCCAAATTAGCTCCAGACAGTGCCAACTCAAAGATTCCACTGGAGGAATAACCTAAAGCATGGCCAAGCAACCTAGAAAGACCAGGTACTCAAGCTCAAATTGCATTCAAGACATCGTTGGTTTTATCTGCAATTATGTTTTTTCTTTTTCTAAGCCTAATCAAAAGTATATTGTTGAAGATTACATTGATCATCTGCAAATTGAGGAGCCTCAAGAGATCAGATCCCCAATTATAGATTATGTACATATTCATACACCTGTGCACATCCCAGATGCACATGTGGCGGTCCTAGTGAGACATAAGCCTCCTTCTTTATCTCCTAATTTTGCTAAATCTACGGATGGTTGTAAGCCTCTTGCTTCACCTCCTGCACATGCCAAAATCCTAGACAGATACAAGCCCCTAGATTTTCCTCCTATCCTCCATGACTTCCCTGCAAATTACACCAATAATCTACCCAGGTTTGATGGAGAGAATGCCAATATTACTGTTGAAAAGCATATTCAAAACCTTTAGGATTTTCTTGATCTCTTTGAGGTAGAATATGATGATGTCTGCATCATAATGTTTTCCCTATCATTGGGAGGTAAAGTCAAGAATTGGTTTAGAGATCTCCCAGCTGCGAGCATTAACAATTTCCATCAGTTTGTGCAAGTTTTCTTAGATCGATGGGTGATCATGAGAAATGTCTTTCACATCCTAGAAGAGTATGACCATTTGAAAAGACAGCCAGGGGAAACAGTGCAATAGTTTTCAGCAAGGTTCAATAAGGTATATCATGCAATGCCTGTTGATATAAGACCACCCCCAGGATCAGCCCACTTTCACTTCCCAGATGCCTTTGATCCTGAGATGGAATTCCAATTAAGAGAAAGGAACATTGCAAATCTCGAATAAATGCAGAACATTGCAGTTGATGTGGAGACCAACTTGCTGATCAAAAGGTCAAAGGTAAAAAACAAAGAAAAGGAGCAACTGAAGATAACTAGCCTAATATCCTATTTAAAACAAATCTAAATTTGACAAAGAGATCCCTCTCTGAGTCTCGGAGGGTTAGATCCCTGACTCGAAGCAGTTTTGATGTTGCCTCTGTGACTGCCTCCACGGCTTTGGGCAAATTACAAAGTGCTAACACAACCAGAAATTCAATTTAACAGAATAGAATCCAATATATAACATATAAAAAATTGATTTAGAATAGATATATAACATAACATCTGGATATATGTGTACACTATTAATACAGATATTCCATATCATCTTATCCAGGAGTAGGAAAACCGGTATAGAACTCATTGTTCTTTATGACCAGGGTGCTTAGATCCAAGCTATATAAATTTTCTTTATGTCGTATGGGGAAGGTAACCAATTCAAGTACATCACTTGCATTGTAAAATACATGAATTTAGGAAAAAGTAAATTCAACTGAACAATCAGTTTCAATGCCTCTCACCCCTAACAGGTTAGCATGAGCCATTCTAGTGATGATTAAATCTGGTTGTAGCTCGTGCATACATTGTATATTATTTGAATTGTATGGTTTATCCATAATTTGTGGTATCAATATACACATTATTATAAATATATCTTGTAAAAGTGTTAATTCAATAGCTTGATACCATTTATCCATATATGGAATACCAATTTCATAAACAGTCATACCACATATGATTAAGAATCTTGTTAGAGATATTTCTAGGAGATTATCTCCCATGAATGATCTGAAATGGATCATTATATAATGTATCATCTATCTTGGTACTTTTTGGGTGGAAAATTGGAGGAATTGGCTTGTAGGGCCATTTTAGAGGCAACTCCCGATTTGGAGATTTGGGGTCTGAAACCTTCTAGAGCCATTTTTAGGCATCAAACAACATTTTTGGGGGTAAAAAATTTGTGATCATAGCTCCTAACTCCTTGAAACTGTTATAAAGAATGATATTTTCCAATGGTGTAAAAATCACCTCAATCAGAACTTGTATGCAGAAGTTATGTCTCCCACAAGTTCATGACCTACCTTGTTGACCACCATGGTACGAGTGGATGTCATGTCAGCCCCCATTACCACACATGTGGGGCTGTCCATATGTGTACTTTCAGTAATATTCTAGAAGTTCCAAAATATTATCACTAATTGAGGGTTTAGGATGCAAAAACCCTAACCCTAGACGAATATCAGACTATGTTAAATATTGAGCCACTAGGAAGAGAAGGGGTTCCATTCTTTAGCATTGTACTTGTTATATAGTTAAGAATAACATATAGGAGTGGGATTTGAGAGCATAACAGAGGAGGAAGAATATTTTATAGCATCCATTCAAGCCACAGTGTCATAGGAAACTCCATAGTGAGTCCCCCTTTCTTTGTATTTGCATATCATAACTAAAGAAAAGAGAGTAGAGCATAGGTCTCACCTTCTATATGGATTTTCTCACATTATAGGTTCCCAAGATACATATTATGTTCATTGTGTGGATGGTGTGTACATTTGCTTCTTCTTTCAATTTCATATTGCAATTATTTTCATAAATCCGAGCAATAAGTTAATAATAATTAATATGGGATCTAAGGAAAAAAATTGTGTAATCTAAGATTTTAGATTATTATAATATCTATAGTGATGAAATATTCCAATGGAATATCCATGACAGTTTATAGATCAATGAAAAAGACACATTTTACACGTACCAAATCAAGATATTCTTTTAAACTCTCCCATGTATGTTCCTCTCTTTCTTCTACACTTTGGGTCTCAGTACCAAATACAATACAATAATTTTGATCCAATCACGTGTTCTTTCAGGACCAATAGGAAAAGGAGCTACAAGTGATTCACAATTTTTTCATCCTATCAAAGTTGTTGTTATACGACCCAGAAATGGGTTAAATCCACAAACATAAACTATGTCATCCAATGATGGAAGAATTCCATATCTTTAAGTGGGAAGCCAACTTGATACCTCAATGAATTGGCATCTTAATTTTGTATCAAGTTCAGAGACCAAATTCGAGGGTAAATACCCAAAAATAACTAAGGGAGGATGATTTTCATATTCCACCAATTTCTTTTCCTTGAGAAGAGGGAAATGGAATAAATTTATTTTTGTTATAGTTTCTTTTGATTCACCAATGGGGAATTCATGTTCTAGACAACAATATTCCATTACAACTAACACAGTATCTTCCCCTTGAGTAAAATAATAATCTAGTTCATTTTCTCTTTCTACTAGAATCGATACTCCAATTTCATATTCCAATTTGGGTGCCATACCTTCCAAATCCATTTTTTTATTTATGTAGTACAAGTGTGTAACACCCCTGTTCCCCCCAGCTTGTAATTAATCATAAAAAAGGATTACCATGCTAAGGCATGTGGACAATGTAAATGTATTATTCTTAAATTGCCCATAACTGACTGTTGGGGGGCTGAAGCCTTGAAGTACAAGCCATGATATCTCTAGGGAAAGAATCAATTAATGAAGGAAAGGACTGGTGGTTGAATAATCAACCACCTCCATGAATGGAAACATGGGTTGTCAGCGTGAAGTACCACATAGACCTGCAGACCCGAGCTTCCTTTTGACAGAAGGAACAAGCTAGGTCGGAAACCTTCCTAAATAAGGAAGGTAAGATACATACACACGAACAACAAGAGAAGAGATGGGAGGAGAGTGCAAGCTCGTAAGGGAGATGCCTGAACCAAAAGGAAGTGTAGAGAACACAACCTGAAGGACACGAACAAGAGCTTGATGCTGAAGAAGAATCTGATAAATCTCGCAGGGATGTTGTGATAGAAAGAAGGTCTCTGAGAGATGGCATAGTTCCCTAGTGATATCATGGCTTGGAACAGGGGTGGCCAGAGTGCTAAGAATGAATGCCTCTGAGCCTATGGATGGTTGGAAAGGCACACACCCACAGTCAGTTAGTTGGATGGAACCTATAATAGATAAGTATTTACATACCCTATGAAATTGAGTTGTAACTATGTAATAAAATTGGATATATTGTGAATGACCCATGGAAGTGCATGTTTGCTTAATGGTTATACTGTATCTCTTTATTCTTGTTTAAATTGTGTATTTAAGCAAGTATGGAATTGTCTGATTTATACATGTAACTTCTCGAGCCCTGTGGTGGCTTGAGTTAGAATAAGAGGACTGTGAGTTCGTCGACCTTGGGCACAGTTTTCATGGGTGCACATCGACACTCCCATTTTCCCTAAGTATCCAGGAGGAAAAAGTCTCTTAAGCTCATAAGAGGTAGTGCATGTATGCATAGGCTCTCTGCAAGGAGGGTAGAGACCGAGAACCTCTTAAGTTCTAGAGTTGATGAATGAACGCAAGGGGTGCGCGGAAGACCCTTCTAAGTGATAAGATCAAGAGAAAGAGCACAAAGCTCTTAATCCTTTAAGAGCTAACAAATCTCAAGAAGAATAATGGGATTGAAGTATATAAAGGGAAGGTTCCTTTGTTTGGAAGATAAATGGACGAGATCTATTCAGGAAGGGCCAAGGTCTGTTGTAACTGTTGGATACGGGGAAAAGCGCGGGAGTTAACCCCTTGATTCCTTCGAACTTCGCGAGTTCAGTGAATTGAGCGAGTTCGTCGTAAGGGAGGTAAAATCCCCGAAGTCCCAAAGTTAACTCTTGGCCTTAGATATGAGGATTCCTGGGAGTCAACATGACCGTCAGATCTATGAGGTAGTCAGCCTAGCATTGACCACTTCGGGAGAATAGAGGCTTAGTAATGCCAAAACTTCTGAAGAACAAAGTAGTGAAGTAATGTGGACCATGGATCTAGGGATCCCTCGGGCCCCCTCTCGACCATTTGATTGAGGGAATGTGAGTATCACATCGAGAGTATGTGGGGATCCACATGTTGAGTGGTGGTAGGTCCACACATGGCACAATAGTGAGACCCTGAGGGAGGTTATAAACCGTTGATCTGGGGGTCTACCCGGAATGACCAGGACCGTTAGATCTAGGCTGTGGTTAGCCCGGCGTTGATCGATTCTGGGAGAAAAGAGAAGCTTGCATAATGAAACTCCCGAAGAGCCAAAGTATATATGAGTCATCCAAGCCAAAGAGACAAGTGTCGTTAGATAATGCACTCTAGAGAGAAGTCACTCCAGGAGGACCGAAGTGTGAAGTCACAAGGATTACCAAAGGTCGGAGTCCCAAAGTCATCCCAGTCGTCTGTTGGAAGGGATGTGTGGCAGAAGATATTCCATTTCGAAGGAAGTCACTCCGGGAGAAAAGGGGATGTGTTGGACAAGAACTCCCAAAGTCTAGACAGTCGGATTTCATCTAAGTCCTCTGACAGCTGAGGACATGTGTTAGCATATCTTCCACTTCGGACGATAGCTAATTCGGAGGAAGAAGCGAGTGTGGAGAGGTTGAAACTCTCGAAGTCTGAATAGATGAAGTGATTTGTAGCCATCAATCTACGAGAGGCATGCATTAATATATCATGTACTTCAGAATTGAGGAGAAAGAAATGCGAAGTAGAGGGTCTCTCGAAGCAGAGGGGCTGGCACGCTGCTGACATGGAGTGATGCTCCTGCATCAGTTTCTCTGTCCACTTTGAAACCCAAGAGCTTTGCATCTTCTCCTTTTTTAGGGAATGGTCAGCAGAGGGTCCCTTTCAATAAATCTTGTAAGGCTTTTAATGCCAGACCACGCCTTTGTACAGGTAGTGGTTTATTTTTCCTTTAATGGTTGTCTGCAGCAAGCCCGGGACGTAGTCAGGACTGGGCATCCATTTATGTAATGTAGTTGTAGGAGTCGCTCTGTGATAGAGATAGCTCAGAGACGGTGTTGAGGATAATCTCATGGGATCCCTCATTTTGTAATTAAGAAATTAGAGTAGAGAGTTAGGAGGGGAGAACAGAGCAGACAGGTCTCAAGAAAGAGCTAAGACTTGTTACAATATAGTCTTTGTAAACATTTGTATAGACATAGAGATTAATAGAAAAGTGGTTTTTCCTACATAATGTGTGTTTGATGTTTACATGTTTTTATGCATTTCATGTTTAAATGCATAACTAGTGAAGTATTCCAAAAGTTTCAATTTCGTCTCGTCTTGGATTTTCCAAGTGCAAGGAGTGCACATAGTCCGCAAGGTGTGCGTTGACAGAGGTGAGACAACCTCGGGAAAGCTCAAGGGGGATAGCGTTGAACCTTCATCAGTAGAGGCGCAAGGAGTGCATAGGAAGGAACTCTATTTCGAGTTCTGAGAAAAGAGAAGTGTCGAGGAGAAGACACTCACAGGGTTGTTGAATACTCTGTAGGATCTGCAAGGTGTGCATCGAGCAGGAGAACGCCAGGTGGGCGTAAGGAGTTTTATTTTCAAGAAAACTTCTTGAATCTAAGTTATTCGAGATCCTCAAACACAAAGTGTGCGCAGAAATAAATCTCTGAGAGGATGGATCTCAGAAGGCACAACGTCTCTATAACACAGACGAGACCCAAAGGAACCTGGCTCGCAAGAGGAAGAGTCGAAGGTCGAGACGTTCGAGACTTAGAAAATCTTCTAAGTCTGAAGCGAGTAAAATCTCAGGAGGAAGAACACCTTCGAGCATTGGATCGCGATGGAGAATCCTGCGGACCATCGGATTTGAGGTAGGATCACAGACTTTAACACTGTGTAGATCTAGGAGAGGAGATCTCGAAGATCTAAACAGACGGTGGAGAACTCTCGAGGAGAGTCACGAAATACCGCAAGCCATTGATTCAAGTGGAGTTGCAAGGAGGTCAATGATGGGGAAGAGATCTGACCATAGATCTGGAGGGCGTTGTGAGCAATTGATCAAGCACCTCGAGCTTTCGGCATTTCGACATTTCAGCATTTCGGCAACCGGGAGTACAAGGGCCAATAGTGTGGGACTCTCGATTGGTGGAACCCATAAAAGATCGAAGCCATCGGATCTAGCACCAAGAACTGATAACCTTCAGATCTGGAAGAAGGTGTGCAAGGTTTAAGCCTCGTAATAGCAGAAGGGAGAGGACTCATCAAGTCTCGAAAGCATCGGGACTGTCCATCTCGAAGGATGCATGTCAAGAGACCCACATTTTGGGGATTCGGACATCGGGAGATCGAGAGTGAAGAGTCTCCAAAATCATGAAAGGAGAATTTGTGAAAGGACTAGGACCGTCCATCAAGGAGGACACGTGGTGAGTGGTCGAGGTTTCAGGAAAAGGCTCGAAAGATTTCTAATAGTTGATCTAGTTAGATAATGGTCATCGGTTCCAGAAGGGCCTGGGCCGTTGGTCTCTCAGACGAAGAGATTTTGGCATTTTGTGAATCGGGGATTTGAAAGACAGAGAACAGGGGGAATGCTTGCATCGTGATTCCCCGAATCATGAAAGTCGGTAGCGCTTTGACATATTTCGGCATTTCGTGAACCAGGGATTCGAAAGACAAAGAACAGGGGGAATGCGCATCGTGATTCCCCAAATCACAAAAGCACGTTAAGCCCTTTTCGTCATTTCAGGATCCAGGTGTTCGAGAGGCCAGGAGTCAGGAGGCGTGGAGTTCCAACTCATGAAATTGCGAAATGATCATGGTCGTCGATCGAAGAGGATGCAGGACCATCGAATCTAGTTTGGGGAAGGACGGGACTCTTGAACGTTGAAGTCCCTAACCACAAAAAGTGCCTTTTGGCGTTAGCGCATGGTCACGAGAAAGTGGTCACATGGAGAGAGGTTAAGGGAGGAGCCAAGAACCTCAGCCCTTTTTCGGGTTTTGGAAATTCAAAAGACAAGGAGCCTGGGAGAGCTCGCATGCAAGAGTCCCGAAACCCCGAAATGCAAAAAGTGTGTGTTGGTTCAAAACAGAGAAGAGCACCAAAAAGGGGGCGCGCACGCAGATTTTCTCAAGACCTGTGCCAGAGGACAAAGGGACCTGTGGATTCATTCAAAGGGTTCCAGGAGGATCCCAAAGAGCCATTTCAGCTCAAGGAAGAGAGCGATCTAGAGACCGGGAGGTCAGTGGACCCTGCTAAGGTAGGGGGTCTACATCAAGTGGTATCAAAGCCACTTTTTGTCTGTAGAATGTAGGCAGAGGGAGGCAGAGTAGATAAAGAAAATACTCTGATACACACCATCAAGTGGTATCAAAGCCAACAGATTTTTTGTTTGCATATCACAGACAAGAGGAGGATTGTGAAGGGATACAGTCTGATACCATCAAGTGGTATCAGAGAAGATTTTTGTCTGTAGATTTCAAAAAAAAGAGAAAGAGGAGACCGTTACTTTGTTCACAGACAAAGGAGAGACGGTGGGAGAAATTTTAGTAACATCAAGTGCAATCAGAAGTAGAAATTCATCTGTATACAGCAGGTGAAAGAAGCAGGGTGTTAATTATCTGTGGTGATTGTTTGTAGGTGTGCAACAGTCAATAGACAGCCAGGCGAGCTATAGGAGGACATGGAGATGCTCTCAGACGTAGAGTGATCCATATGCTTTCCAGGAGGGCAGGTGAAATATGGAAATGGATACTGAAGGCCATGAGCGTGGTGGAAGAAGAGACCACCAGTAGATGAGTAAAGTAGATATTGACAAGGAACTCGCTGAGATAAGAGGGAGAATGGAACAGCTGACATTGAAGATGCAGCAGGAGGCAAAAGTACACTGGAGGTACGAATGGCCTCTGAACAGGAAAGCCAAATGGCCTGTTCAAAAGTTGTTGTCCAGGAAACAGCAACAAGAGTTGAGGAAGTGGTTGAGGTATGTTGAAAGCCTCAGTGACAAACAGTTGGTTTCAATCTATGAGCAAGAAGTTGAAGAAACCCTCAATGATGAGGAAGAGGGATCAGTTTCAGATCTCATAAATTGCTAGGAGGGCAGGGATGAATTTTCAAATTGCCAGGTGGGAAATGAAATGAGATCATTGGAGGATACCATAGACTGTCAGGAGGACAACCATGGAAATTCATAATGCCAGGAGTGCAATGGTATGAGATTAATAGAGGATCTCATAAACTGCCAGGTGGGAAGAGGTGAACTTTCAAGTTACCAGGTGGGAAATGGAAAGAGATCAGTGGAAGGTCTTGTGTACTTCCAGGGGAGAAGTGGTGAAAGTTCATATTTCCAAGTGGGCAATGAGATGGGATCAGACGATCTCATAGATTGCCAGGTGGGCAACAAAAAATTACCAAATTGCCAGGTGGGAAAGGGGAAAGAGATGAGATTGTCTGAAAGTCTCATGAACTCAGAGGAGAGTTCAGATCAGCAAGGAGTGCTGACAGGAGAGAATCAGAAGAGAATTCTGATCATTGGAGGAATAGAGGTGTTCCTACTAAGTAGTTCATTTGAGGCCAGAGCATGTGTTGCAGATGCAGCAACAACAGGAGAACAACCAGCAAAAACTGTCATGGAGGAAGAAATGGAGAAGACATTGATGTTTTCCCAAGAAGCAGAAGATGAGAATTCAAGAGAATGGCTCAAAATTTTCAGCCAGAAAGTTGGACAGGAAATCACTGCAATACTGGAAGCTGCAGAAGAAGAAGAAGAAGAGGAAGCAGACATCATGGATTTTGCTAACCTGTGTGAAGAATTGGAAGCCCTGAAAAGGAGGGTGATGGTGCAAAGTTTGCACATCCAAAAAGCTAAGTTGGAAGCAGATAGAGGAGCATAACATCCTGGGGAGAAGCTGGAATAAGTTGGAAGTATGCCAGGAGGAGAAATGGTAGCAGCAGAACTACCACGGGAAGAAGTTGAGCAGTAGTTCATTGAGGAGACTGCAGAGCTGGAATCTGCAGCAGAGTGGACACTCAGTGCCATAAAGGGAAATAAAGACAGCATGGGAGATTGAGCAGATGTGCCCATTGAGGAGACAAAAGTGCAGCAAAGAAGACTACATATAAAGAGCCAGCCACCGGAGAAGATAGATGAGGTAATTGAAGAAATCATAAGGCTGATGTTGAGTTTAGCAGCAGAGACTGCCAGCAATGAGAAGCTGAGCAGAAGGGAGCCTGCAGGAGCAGCAGGGCAGCAACAGCAACAACAACGAAGCAGAGGACTAGATGGACAGCTCCAAGGGAAATTTTGGGATCCAAGTGGATTTCAACACTAGAGAAGAGGATCTCATGATCAGGAGATCATGATTTTTCTAGATGAGGAGTATGATGCAGGAGCATCGCTCCATGTCAGTAGCGTGCCAGCCAGCCAGCACATCCAACACGCATTTAATGGAGAAAGGGAGAGGCACAGCCCTCTCAATTTTGAAATTCAAAATTTCAATAAATGTTGTAAGGCTTTTAATGCCAGACCAGGCCTTTGTATAGGTAGTGGTTGAGGTTTCCTTTAATGGTTTCCTGTAGTAAGCCCAGGACATAGTCAGGACTGGGCATCCATTTATGTAATGTAGTCGTAGGAACCACTCTGTGATAGTGATAGCTCAGAGACGGTGGTTGAGGATAAGCTCATGGGAGCCCTCATTTTGTAATTAAGAAATTAGAGTAGAGAGTTAGGAGGGGAGACCAGAGCAAAGAGGTCTTGAGAGAGAGTTGGGACTTGTTACAGTCCAGTCTTTGTAAACATTTGTATAGACATACAGATTAATAGAAAAGCGGTTTTTCTTGCATACTGTGTGTTTGATGTTTACATGTTTTTATGTGTTTCATGTTTAAATGCATAATTAGTTAAGTATTCCATAAGTTTCCATTTCGTCCCGTCTTGGAGTTTCCGAGTGCAAGGAGTGCACATAGTTCGCAAGGTGTGCGTTGTCAGAGGTGAGACAACCTCAGGAAAGCTCAAGAGGGATAGCATTGAACCTTCATCAGTAGAGGTCCAAGGAGTGCATAGGAAGGAACTCTATTTCGAGTTCTAAGAAAAGAGAAGTGTCGAGGAGAAGACACTCACAGGGTTGATGAATACTCTGTAGGCTCTGCAAGGTGTGCATCCAACAGAAGAATGCCAGGTGGGCGTAAGGAGTTTTCTTTTCAAGAAAACTTCTCGAATCTATGTTATTAGAGATCCTCAAACGCAAAGTGTGTGCAGGAGTAAATCTCCGAGAGGATGAAGCTCATAAGGGACAATGTCTCTATAACGTAGACAAGACCCAAAGGAACTAGGCTTGCAAGAGGAAGAGTCGAAGGTCGAGACCTTCGAGACTTAGAAAATCTTCTAAGTCTGAAGCTAGTAAAAGCTTAGGAGGAAGAACGTCGTCGAGCATTGGATCGCGGTGGAGAATCTCGCCGACCATCCGATTTGAGGTAGGAGCACAAACTTTAACACTGTGTAGATCCGGGAGAGGATATCTCAAAGATCTGAACGGACGGTGGAGAACTCTCGAGGAGAGTCGCGAAATACCGCAAGTCGTTGGATCAAGTGGAGTTACAAGGAGGTCAATGACGGGTAAGAGATATGACCGTAGATATGGAGGGTGTTGTGAGCCATTGATCAAGTGCCTCGAGATTTCGGCATTTCAGAATTTCGGCAACCGGGAGTACAACGGCCAATAGTGTGGGACTCTCGACTGGTGGAACCCCGAAAAGATTGGAGCCATCAGATCTAGAACCAAGAGCCGATAACCTTCGAATCTGGAAGAAGGTGCATGAGTTTTAAGCCTCGTAACAGCAGAAGGGAGAGGACTCATCAAGTCCCAAAATCATCAGGACCATCCATCTCATAGGACGCGTGTCAAGAGACCCACATTTCGGGGATTCGGACACTGGGAGATCGAGAGTGAAGAGTCTCCAAAATCACGAAAGGAGAATTCGTGAAAGGTCCAGGATCGTCCATCAAGGAGGACACATGGCGAGCGGCCGAGGTTTTGGGAAAAGGCCCGAAATATTTTGAACTGTCGATCCAGTTAGATCGTGGTCATCGGTTCCAGAAGGGCCTGGGCCATTGGTCTCTCAGAGGGAGAGATTTCGACATTTCGTGAACCGGGGATTTGAAAGACAGAGAACAGGGGGAACGATTGCATCGTGATTCCCCAAATCGTGAAAGTCGGTAGTGCTTTGACGTATTTCGTCATTTCGTGAACCAGGGATTCGAAAGACAGAGAACAAGGGGAACGCTTGCATCACGATTCCCTGAATCACGAAATCTCGTTAAGCCCTTTTCGGCATTTCGGGACCCGGGTGTTCGAGAGGCCAGGAGTCAGGAGGCGTGGAGTTTCGATTCGTGAAATCAAGAAACAATCGTGGTCGTCGATCGAAGAGGACGTAGGACCATCGTATCTGGTTTGGGGAAGGATTAGGATTTGGGGTTTCAATAGGCAAAGGGACGGGACTCTTGAACGTCAAAGTCTCGAACCACGAAAAGCGCCTTTTGGCATTAGCGCATGGTCATGAGGAAGTGGTCACATGGAGAGAGGTCAAGGGAGGAGCCAATAACCTCAACCCTTTTTCGGGTTTTGGCAATTCAAAGGACAAGGATCCTGGGAGAGCTCGCATGCAGGAGTCCCGAAACCCCGAAATGTGAAAAGTTTGTGTTGGTTCAGAATAGAGAAGAGCGTCAAAAAGGGGGCATGCACGCAGATTTTATCAAGACTTGTTCCAGAGGACAAAGGGACCTGTGGATTCGTTCAAAGGGTTCCAGCAGGAGCCCTAAGAGCCATTTCGGCTCAGGGAAGAGAGCGATCTAGAGACCAGGAGGTCAGTGAACCCTGCTGAGGTAGGGGATCTGCATCAGAAACGAATTTTGTTTATGGGTACGGGAATTGTTGGACATGGTTTTTCTAATCAAGCTGATAAACAGAGCTGTAGAAATATAGAGTGATTGACTAAGAAATCACCACATCCTCCCTTGCTTGGTGGATAGGAAACTAATCTGCTAGAGTTCTTGTGGGAGGAGGAGAGTGGCCTCTGTCCCTAGTTGTGCTGAATAGAAGAAGGAATTCTAGGTGTAATGGTTAAGACCAATCTTGACCTAAAGGTACTCTGGATTTCTGAACTAAGATACTTAGTAAGTAACATAATTCAAAATTGCATTTGGGCTTTAAGGGAATAGTCTGAATGGTCATTGGTAATAGACATTAAATTGTTAAAATTAAGATAAAATGGTTGACTAAATGTTGGTCCTGTATGTGATAAAGGAAGTGTTGGGGCACTTCTAGAAGCCCAATGGGTCATATTGACATCCAATGGTGGATGGTAGCCATATAGATATAGTTGGAAGCTAGTTTGGTTGATTCTAGTTTATGTTACCTTGGGCATGGTTAGAATTGCCCAGATTGTATTTATAAGTTGGGTAATGTTCCAGGGAGGTTGAGACAAGAGTGTTTTCCTTCTAGTTTTTATTGTATGAAAAGGGAACCTAGTTATGACCATGTCTAATTCAACTTCCATGTGGATGTCATGTGAATGACTGCAAGCTCTCAACTAAGGGGGAAGCTCAATGTTGAGTATCCCTATGAGGCTTGTCATAAGAATGGAAGAAATATCCTTGGAGGAGGATCTGGAAGATTGAGATGCCCATGTGCATGCATGACATGGAAAGGGTGCAAGCAATGAGCTTGCATGATGAATGTTTGGTTAGGTTTGTGTGTGTTTATTCTGAATGTATGGATTTATTGCATTGTGAAGTTTCTTGATATAAAGCCTGATAGTAACACCAGTTAGGTATGAATGATATTAAACATGAAAGTGATGCACATGTATGATGTAAGGATATATGTATACTAAAGGCACAGTATGGCTGCCTTGATGAGTGATATGTAAGGTAAGAATTGCACTTGTCAAGATTAAGTGAATACCATGGATGCATGGTCGACTACATTTTTTTTAAGAGTCATGAAATTTTTGTTTTGAGTGAGAGATTAAAGGGAATGTGCTCCATTCCCTCAAGAAATATGAGTATAGATAAATGAAAGAGTAAATGAGCAAGGATGGTATGTTGTCAAGATAAGAGGCAATTGATTATGCCTTGAGGATCACATAAGAATGAATTTGAACAGTCATGAGTTGACTAATTTTATAATAGAGATATATGTAGGCTGTGAAATATACCCATGGCAGCTACACACATACTTTTGATTATGCATATGGTTAAGTACATCATGGATGTAAGTTAACAAAACCAGAATATGTATGGATACATAATTTGGGTGCATGAAAAGATGCATGTTTATATTCCTTAGGGAATATTTGGAAAACAACTAAAGCTAACTCAAGGTTGAGGCCATCACAGATGGTGATGGACGTGCAGTAAGAAAGTTGCATGCTGAGGGAATTTCCTGTGGAAGAACTGTGTGAAAAATCTGTTAGGAGGTCAAAGTCACAACCTTAATAACTATTGATAACTAAGCAGTGAGCTACAATCTTATATATATATATATATATATATATATATATATATATATATATATATATAAGAATCCTGGATTACATTTTTGAAAGCATCATGTAGTGAACAGAATACTAATGAATGAATAAAAGATTATGTTTGATTGAATAGGCTTGGTTGAAGCCATGTTAAGAAAAGTCAGATGTGTGCTTTGGATACCCAGGTAGAGTATGATTCAGGAAGAAAACCCTAATCGAATCTAGTTTATCGAGAGCCTGATAAAGGAGATGAACGTGAACCGTTCATCGGAAGGAAACCGATCTCATTTGTCAAATTCACTTCAAGATCCACTGGAGTTAACGGATCAAATGGAATTTGTTCGATAAGATCGACGACCCATATTCATTGCAGGGATCAAATGGGCACATGGGTTAACAACAATGCAAGTGCCCATAATTTAATTTCATTATAGTTTTGTTTTTATTTTGGGGTCCGATCGTAGATCGGACAACCCGTATTCATTGCAGAGCATGAAGGAGGAATTAACGAGTGCGCTAGTTCACGGCCCGCAATCAACCTACACCATTGATCTCGTCAGGGTGGATGATCAACGACCACGATTAAAAGAGTTGAGCGAGCACTTTTCAAATTTCGGAGATTGAACTCTCTGATAAAGAGCGAGCACATTGGGGATTCCGCAATCACTATGAACCATTGATCTGTGAACGATCGGTGGGTAGACCTGCAAGGAACCCACATGTTAGTGCCACATAAACTCGTACTTTGATTGGGTTCGGTGGTTAGATTTGGAAAATCAAGTTCTCAATCTAAATTCTCGGTCAAACATTTTTGTGTGGGAATTATTATTATCTAGAAAACATGTGGTTAAAATCAATCGAGGGCTATGATCGACGGCCCATAATCATTGCGGAGATTGCATATGCACACGAGTTAACATCAAGACCTGTACCTGTAATTTAAATTCAATATAGCATTATTTTGATTTTGGGATTTGATCGTAGATCAGAGGACCCGTATTCATTACGGAGGTCAGAAGGAGAATTCAATCGCAATCTAGTTGAGGTTTCGCAATCCCTTGCAACCGTTGGATATGGGGAAAAATGGATCTACATCGTCAATTTGCATACAAGGGGTTTAGCCAGGATCAGAGCGCCTGGACATGGGAGCCGAAGGGATAGCACCTGAAAATAATAAAGCTGAGGTCATAGCTCTTGGTCACATGGAGAGAAAACAGAGTTCCTCCAGGCCAGTCAAGGAAGATAAGAGTTTAACAATCTGCCCTAGATTGTGGTCACGAGGACTGGTTCTATGGGAATGAAGGTGCTCATAGCTAGCACATTGCATGGAATTTCTTCGAGGAAGTGCATGTTTTCATGAAGGGAAGACAATGAACCCTCCATTGAGGAAGGAGGACCTTCCAAAAATTTTGAGTACATTACATGGATGTTAAAGGAATGCTTAAAGGCATTCAGGTGAAACTTGGAGTTTCATGAATGACAATATTAGAGTTGTGATCGATTCAGAGCATAAAATATGGTTCTACTAAAATAATAAATATGGACAATGAGTCCATATGGTAATAAGTTGGTTAAATTCAAACACACCTTGGCAAGAGTGCCTAACCTGAAGAGTGACAACCTGAAATCGATGCAAGGGTGCATTGGGTATGAATGTGGCCACGAATGTTGACACGTCCATCAAAGACAATTAGTATCTGAATTTCATTTTGAAAATTTGATATACTAAACTGATGCATGTGTAAGGAATGAAATTTCCTTTTCTTGTATCATCAAATAGATAAAAGTGATTTGACTATTAGCATGCACAATTTAAGAATTGTTTTTGATGATGTTATAAAGGTGCAATGAAAATATATACGCATGGGAAACTAACAATTTGTTTGGATGATTGAAGTTGAAAGTGCAGGAAGCAAAGGGGTCTTGGATATGGCAATGTTGTAATCCCATAAGGAATACCAATTTCCTGTTGAGCCAAACCGCTATGGGAAGGAAAGTCCCATAATTATGAATCTAGTTCCTGTGCGGAACAAATATCAAAACAAAGTGTGGAATTTGGAAATCTGTGGGTGATAGATTTACAAGAAAATTTTGAATTTAAAATTTATGATGATGTCTCATGAATTTATGTATGCCTATGATACACATGATAAGAAAAGATATGTCCAGAAAGGACAGATGAAGGTTGTCAAGCTGTAAAAGCATGAAAAATGGCTACTGTTGAGCCACTAGAACCTCGTGGTAAGCCATGATCGCCTAGAATATGTTTTGTTGAGGTAACACAAGACGGAGGGATGCCTCGACAAAGAAAGCCTGAAGGATTCCTCGACTATAAGGCTCGATAAAGTCTTTGGAATTATTCCTGTGCGAGAAAACCTTGGCAAGTCAAGATGGATCACCCGAGGAACTGTATAGCAGAGAAGGGGATGCCTAAGCCTAGTCTTGGAGGGTGAGTGACCACAAGGAAGAGGATACCTTGATATTTCTTGTAAACTATTGATTGGGATCATGCACATGATGGATAGTTCTTCCTATGTGAGAAAACCTTGGCAAGGCAAGATGGATCACTCGAGGGACTATATAGCAGAGAGGGGGATGTATGAGCCTGGGCCTGGAGGGTGAGTGATCGCAAGGAAGAGGAGAACTTGATAGTTCTTGTAAAATATTGATTGGGATCATGCACACAATGGGTATGTCAAGGAAAAACAGTGAGCCTGGATAACAAGACAACCATGTGGATACAAATCCACACACTACACAGATAATTATTGTGCTAAGATTAGGAAATTTTCCAGAAAATTGTATGCAATATTTTCGCATGAGACTATGATTAATGTGCTTGTTTTCCAAGAATTATTGAAAGTAGGTGACGAAGATTAAGGTTCTAAAAAAAGACCTAACCAAGAAAGAGGATCAAGATTTCTGAAATAGCTGAATGAGAAAGGCATGACAGGTGTTTCTGAGAAAGAACACCGAGGACAGTGTTCCTTTTTAAGGGGGAGGTAATTGTAAGACCCTTGTTTCCCCTAGCTTGTAATCAATCATAAAATAGGATTACCATGATAAGGCATGTGGACAATGCAAATGTATTATTTTTAAATTTCCCATAAATTACTATTGGGGGGATGAAGCCTTGAAGTACGAGCCATGATATCTCTAGGGAAAGAATCAGTTAATGAAGGAAAGGACCGGTGGTTGAATAATCAACCACCCCCATGAATGGAAACATGGGTTGTCGGCCCGAAGTACCACATAGACCTACAGACCCGAGATTCCTTCTGACAGAAAGAACGGGATAGGTCGGAAACCTTCCTAAAGAATGAAGGTAAGATACATACACACAGACAACAAGAGAAGAGATGGGAGGAGAGCGCAAGCTCATAAGGGAGATGCATGAACCAAAAGGAAGTGTAGACAACATGACCTGAAGGAACCGAATGCGATCTTGATGCTGAAGAAGAATCTGATAAATCTCGTAGGGATACTATGACAGAAAGAAGTTCTCTGAGAGATGGCATAGTTCCCTAGTGATATCATGGCTTGGCACGCGGGTGGCCAGAATGATAAGAATGAATGCCTCTGATCCTATGGTTGGGTGGAAAGGCACACACCCAAAGTCAGTTAGTTGGATGCAACCTGTAATAGATAAGTATTTTCATACCCTGTGAAATTAAGTTGTAACTATGTAATAAAAGTGGATATACTGTGAATGACCCAGGGATGTGCATCTTTTCTTAGTGGTTATACTGTATCTCTTTATTCTTGTTTAAATTGTGTATTTAAGAAAGTATGGAATTGTTTGATTTGTACACGTAACTACCTAATCCATGTGGTGTCTTAAGTTAGAATAAGAGGCATGTGAGGTCGTCGACCTTGGGCACAGTTTTCATGGGTGCACGTCGACACTCCCATTTGCCCTAATTATCTAGGAGGATGGAGTTTGTTAAGCTTAGGAGAGGTAGTGTATGTATACACAGGCTCTCTGTGAGGTGAGCAGAGACCAAGAACCTCTGAGTTGATGAATGAGCACAAGGGGTGTGCAAAAGACCCTTCTAAGTGTTAAGATCAAGAGAAAGATTGCAAATCTCTTAAGCCTTTCAGAGCTAACAAAGCTCAGGAAGAATAGCGGGATTGAAGTATTGAAAGGTAAGGTTACTTTGTTTGGAAGATGACTGGACAGAATCTATTCGATAAGGGCCAAGGTCTATTGTGACCGTTGGATACGGGAAGAGCACAGGAGTTAACCCCTTGAGTTCTTCGGACTTCGTGATTTCAGAGAATTGAGCGAGTTCATCATAAGGGAGGTAAAATCCTCGAAGTTAACTCTGGGCCTTAGATTTGAGGATGTTCGGGAGCCAACCCAACTGTCAGATCTATGAGGTGGTCAGCCCGACATTGACCGCTTCAGGAGAATAAAGGTTTAGTAACGCCAAAAATCCTGAAGAACGAAGTAGTGAAGTAACGTGGACCATGGATCTAGGGATCCTTCGAGACCCCTCTCGACCGTTCGATCGAGGGATTGTGGGTATCATGTCGAGAGTACATGGATATCCACGTGTCAAGTGGTGGTAGGGCCATGCATGGCGCAGCAATGAGACCCTGAGGGAGGTTATGAACCGTCCATCTGGGGGTCTACCCGGAATGACCAGGACCGTCAAATCTAGGTCTTTTTTAGCCCGGTGCTAACCGACTCTGGGAGAAAAGGGGAGCTTGCATCATGAAACTCCCAAAGACCCGAAGAGTTGAATTATATCCAAACCATCCAAGCCAAAGAGACAGGTGTTGTCAGATCCTACACTCCAGAGAGAAGTCATTATGCAAGGACCGAAATGTGAAGGCACGAGGATTTCTGAATGAAAGAGTCTCGAAGTCATCCCAGTCGTCTGTTGGAAGGGAAGTGTGGAAAAATATCTACCATTTTGGAGGAAGTCACTCCGAGAGAAAAGGGAATGTGTTGGACAAGAACTCCCAAAGGCCAGAGAGTCGAAGTTCAATTGAGTCGTCCAACAGATGAGGACAGGTGTCAACAGATATTCCACTTCGGAAGATAGCTAATTCAGAGGAAGAAGCAAGTGTGGAGAGGTTGAAACTCCCAAAGTCCGAATAGCCGAAGTGATTCATAGTCGTCGATCTGTGAGAGACACGCGTTAACAGATCACGTACTTCAGAAGCGAGGAGAAAGAAACATGGAGCAGAGAGTCACCCAAAGTGGATCCCCACCATCAAACGATAAGGACGCACGGCACATGACCCTTGACTCTGGAAGAAATTACTTTAGGAGAATAGAGTGTTGGAACACTCGGAACTCCCAAATGTCGAAGTCCCGAAATAAACCTGAGTCGTTGATTTAAAACGGACATGTGGCCCTTGATATGGAACTCTAGGTACAAAGTACTTTGGGAGAAAAGGGTGTGCGTGTTCGGGACTCTCGAACGTCGAAGTCATGAATTGAATCAGGGCTGTTGAAATCCCCGAGGACACGTGACATCAGATGGTGCACTTCGGAGGATTAGTAATATGGAGGTTTTGCGAGGAGGTGCTTCGAATTCCACTGAATCCCGAAGGCCTGAAGTCATTGAGGTTCATTGATATTGAGGGAGAGTAGGGATCATTGATCCCTTTGCGCCAGTTCGAAACTTCGCCACTTCAGAGTTCGGAGGAATTTGCGTGTGATGAATCAAAAACTCCTGAAGCCCAAAGTTCTGAAGCACCAGAATAGGCACCTGTGGCCTTGGCGTCTAGTCATAGCCCATGTTCATATGCGATGGTCGCCGAAGAAAAAGGGGCTAGGCCCCGATTTCCAAATTAGAGACCATGGATGGAGAATTTGATTATTTTAAGGAGAACGAAATTTTAATGCCCCATCGTGGGTGTGTTACAAAGTGCCTATCCATATGAAAACATTGGGTTCTCTTTCTTTTCTTATCTAAATACAAAGTATTTTAAATTTCTAATAATCATTTAAATGGGCCAAGATATCTTCTTCTAATTCTTCTATTGAATAGTGGGGTTTTGCAAAAATCATAACTACAAGTGAATTTTGCAAAAAATAACCACATGTTTTTATGCCCACTACCAAAAAGAATTTGTCTTCAATATTTTGATCAACCGAGATACACAGCTAATAGGACAAAAAGTATGATAATTACCCATTTCACATTCAAAAATTATAGTTTCCTCAATTTTGGCCATTATAATAGGGAGGGGAAGAATAAATGACCGAGGATAAATAAGGAAAATAAATAATGAATAAAAATATTAATAAAAAGAAAGAATCAAATTTACAATGAATTGTGGACAAATTATTGAATTTAAATCCTCGTAGAACAAAGTAAATTTTTGTGATTCTTTTTTTCTATCCCCCACCACCAATGGGATTTAGATAAAGATCATAAGAAAACGGAATAATTCTCGATCTAGAATCTCTTTTGGGACAATATTTGATCTCCTATGTCTAGATAATATTTACACACATAGTTAAGGGATGGTTCAGATCCAACTATTTCAAATAAGGTTTTACTCTTGACTCTAGAAACTCGGATATCCTTGATAATAGGTAATACTTATATTACATGCATTAGACAGACTTCTACATATTTATTGATAAGATCTCTTCTAGATGTATGCTTTCCAACCAATTCTTCTAATCGGAGTGGATGCATATGAACTTGTTCCCTTGTAAAGGAAGTAATATGATTAGTTGCAAATAAACATTGAATTCAATATATGTAATTATTACACAATAATATACATAGTTCAATGGAGTAGAAAAACCTTCACAAACCACATCACCTAATACATCGAATAATATAATATCATATTCATAAAATGTGTTTAATTCTTTTAACAAATTTATAGTTTTTCCCACCACATATCCTCCACATATGGCTCCTATAGGTGGACCCCCTGCTTCCAAACAATCCACACCTCCATAACCCTTGTGAATTACATCTTCGAGCCAAATATCCTCATA
Source organism: Picea engelmannii (assembly GCA_009831015.1). NCBI lineage: Eukaryota > Viridiplantae > Streptophyta > Pinopsida > Pinales > Pinaceae > Picea > Picea engelmannii. The sequence continues at coordinate 688,703 of ML794297.1, forward strand.
ATGATAATCCTTGGATTCTAAAGTATCTATAATTGTAGGTATTATAAATCCTATAAGAGTAAAAGTACTATCATGTTTGGGATCACACCCAATCTGTAACACTTTTTTACCACGTATCACTAGGGAAACTGAGATATTACAAGTAGTCATTGATTTACCGATTCCACCTTTCCCGTAAACCATTTTTTTCACCTGCCAATCATTTTTTATCTAAATCTAGAAGTTATCTCTTTAATTCAAGGTTCTATGTAATCGAATTATTAATTTTTAAAGTAATAAAAGAATTGAATGGTAGTAGTAACAATAAAAAAAATTAGAGTTCAATAACTCTAGGGTGAGGTGTAAAGTTCCAAGAATTACATAGAAAACTTATTAAGTTTCTCAATAGTTCATGCATTGGTTATGGGTTTTTCTAAAGAACAAGAATCTTGAACGTATATGGGATCAAGATAAAGTGAAAATGATTCAGGTGCACATGTCAATAAGGAATTATATTTTAACTTTTCTAATCAACAAAGAAAAATGACAATCTGAGGTTGAGAAAAATCTTCAGTTTCACCTACAGGATATGGCCATGACTATTTGTGCAGTAACTCACATCCAAAGAGAGATGACTACAGGTTTCCATGTAGAAAAAAGCGGCTAGAAGCTATGGACATGAATTTTATAGGCGCAACACATCGCTGACCATGATTTTCATTGAGAAAAGTTGTGAGGGAAGGGGAAAACACATAAAAAAATAAAAACATACAACCTAAAACTCAATCAAACTAGCTTGCGTGCACCTAAAACTTATTTGCAAACAATGCAAAGTCTAATGTAGCTTTCCTATATGGAAAAAGAAACAAAATTCACCCAAGAAACAAAAGATAGAACACTAAGTATTCTCCCTTGTGGAGTTGCCAATTCTATTAAGGGAAATAACTACCTATGAACTAAGCAAAACCCTCATTGAGTGAGTGAGATTCATTGACAAATAGAGAGATAGATAACTAACTTTCTTTCCCTAAGACTTGCACGCATGCTAATAAATAAATGAGAGAAAAGAAAAGAAAGGAATCGGGTTAACAAAGTTTGTCCTTAGCATTATGCAAGCTTTGATTGATCTTGATCCAGCTCCAATGTCGCACCAATAAACCTGCACAAATAGACAACATAAAATATTTTTCTCATTTTGCATTTATAAAAAATAAATGAACATGCATAATGAAATATTAATCTAGTTACCCAAGAAACTAAAATCCTACTCAAAACCTCATTAGGTATGGCAAATAATCAACAAAATAAAGAGATTTTTTTTTTGGGGGGGGGGAGATAGATCTATATTGATAATGAAATAAAAGTAACAAATTTAATACTTGAGTCTTTTTGTTGTACTTCTCTCTCCAAGATCCGAGTCCTCTCCTTAAACACAAACCTTCATCTGTCTACTAGCATGAATCAAGAAGCCAACTTAATAACCGATTGAACCTCACACGACCTCTAATCATGTTATAAGAACTAAAGCCTAGCTCTCTCTTAACACATATATACTTGAAACCAAGAATATTTTCACTAAATGTATTCATCATAACGACACTTTCATTAGACTCCCATCCCTTGGCTTTGATTCCTTTGTTTATAGGATCTTGAAGTGATAAGATCAATGTTACATGGAATATATGTCATACATGTGTGAGCCATGCACAATCTCCACTCATAGTTTTTGGCTTTGCCAACTTGTAGTTTTTAGCTTTCCTAGATATTTGTCTATTTTCAAAGCATTAAAGGGGTGATTGTGGGTTTTCCATTGGAAACTTGTGGCTGACAGCACTTGTTCCTTACGAAATTCATGACTTGACACATCTGTCCCTGGGAATAACAACAACCTAGATGCCATTTTGAAGAAAAAACATTATGTGAGGTAATACATCTGAGCACAAGTGTGTATTTTGGCTCATTGCCCCTTTTCTTGGCCTATAGTGTCAAATATAAGTATAACAATAGGTTGTAGCTTTGGAAAGTGACCCTCTTAGAAAGAACCACTTGCTCTTGTGTGACTCTTTCCTTAATAGATTGCAGATGTGGCATTATAAAATATGTAGGAATGACACTAGCAAAGGACATGTATGACTACTTTTTCCTTAATGATTGAAAAAATATGATATCGATCACACCAACATGACATATGTGCAACAAACCAAACTTGTTTTAGTAGGGAAAGTGATTGAATAGTAGGTACACACTCATGGTATTCAATTTTAACTGATCTTAAACTTTAATAGTTTGATTAATGGTTAAAAGTATTGTAACCTACAAATGTTACCTTAAACCACCTTCACTTAATAATGACTTTCAGTATCCCCGAATGGGGTTCCACTGCAACGATAGCGCTCATTGCCCTAGTCGGTGTACACTTGGCACCATCCATCCATGTGCCTTTCCATCTACACTACACCACAGGCTATTTATGATGAGAGTTAACTCACGACAATTCATTCTCCGGGCAGAGTACCTGCACTAGCTCCTCCACACAGGCGACGTTATGACGATGCAGCTCCTCCAGACAGGCGATGTTATGACGATGCAGCTCCTCCACACAGGAGACGTTATGATGATGCATCTCCTCCAAATAGGTGACGTTATGACGATGGGATGGAACTCTAGTCAGTCTCGTCATGTGAACAGACTCCCCGAGCTATTTCTCTCGGTGGTGGGATATCTTGTCCATTCTCATTGTTCAGATCCTGCACTTCCAAGCTTCTTCCCTGGCATACAGTCCCCTTTCCATTGTGTTTCTCTCTTCTCGCTAAATTTCCTCGCCCCTCCTCTCCTCTGCATTCTCCTGATGTCGAGGTAAAGAGGCAAGTTGAAGAGAGGATTCGACTGGTACAATTCTCAGGGGTGTGGTCATCGCCATAAACCAGACCTGCAACCTCCCTCTACTCACTCGTCCACCTTGGACCTTCCTCCTTTGTCCTCCCCTTGGGTGTGTAGGGTGGAATGGTTTGACAATTTTGGCAATTTTCTTGGTTACGCACCTAAACTCAGCGAAGAAGCACCTTTGACCCAGTTGTCACCTTCCCTCCCAACCACTCCCACTGCTACTCCTAGTCACTTCGCCTCCACCCATTATTCCCATGCCTCTCTGCCTCCACCTACACCCTCACCTCTACCTCATCCTCCCTGTGCACGATGCGATGAACATATGGAGCTTCAGAATGCCATTGCAATCATCCATGACCTAGTCTTTGAGGTTCGACGCGACTTGGAGGATTTGTTGTTCAGATACGAGTTGCGGGAATGACGAGAGGAGTGCCTTGAGGCGTTGATTTCTGCTCTACTTCACATGACTCTAGCTCCAGGGATAATGGCCTCGGCCATGGCGCCAATGACAAATGCAAGAGGGAAGCAAACCCATTTGGATCCAGGTTCAAACTTACGACTGGTGTCTCAGGTTCATAAACTAGTTTTTTTTCAATGGCGTTTTGGTTTTCCTCTTTCATTTCATCCCTGTGTGGCATAATAGCTTCTAGATACATAGACTATGATAGGCACTTAGTTTTCGAACTGTGTCATGGTTCGAAAGATAGGAAGTTAGTTTTCAAACTATGTCATGGATTAACAGATGGCTGTATTGGTTTCCCACCTGAACGATGCAACCACCTCACTACTTGTTTAAGTTCACAATTGTATTGTTTTTACTATGCAAAGTCCCTTTAATATAATTATCTAACTTACAAAAAAAAATAATGACATACAATATAACTTACAAAAGTTATTTACATTTGCATTCAATTTCTTGTTGATTTATTTATAATTCTATTTTCTTGTTGATTTATTTATAATTCTATTGCATATCCCTTATAACCTTTTTTTTGCATAATCAAAACATCTTATATCCCAATTGAATAGCCTTGTCATTTCCTTGGCAAGTAACCGAACTCTCATTGGATATAAAAAACATGCACTATAAAACATCCTTAACACGGAATGAAATCCATTAACAAAACCCTAGGTAACCACCAATTGAAAATTGGTCTTCTCCTCTTCAAAGTTAAAGTGAAACTCACTACCTAAAGTGAGCAATAGTGTAACCTAAAGAAAAAAAAGGCAAAATAGTGAAGCAATACTTACCTCAATTGTTACCCAAACTACCTTAGAGTAACTTACATTCTCTATTCACTTTTATACAAGTCCACGTACATTGCTTCTTTTTGGAATCCCATTTGAGATGTCGATATTTTATGCTAATTGCAAACATGTTGCTCAATTATATCCACTCCTAAATGCGCTAATCAACAAACAAAGGTAGTAAATACATTGATTTTCCTGCCATCTTGGAGTTGTACCTTTTATCAAATTATTGAAACGAGTTGAAAGCGGATCCAAATGAGCTTATTCCTGGAATGTTTCCTATTTTATTATTTTAATGTCATTTTTATTATATTTTCTCGAAACTTAAAACTATTTTATGGCAATGGAATTTATGTACTCGGAATTTTTATAATCTAGAAAAATGCTTTTGAATAAAAATGAAATTTTTGGGTTGTGTTTTAAATGTTTAATGAAAAGTATACATAATGATTCTTCAATTTAGTTTCAACTATTTATTTGTTTATGATACTATATAGTTTAGATTCAATTATGTATTTATGATACTATCTAGCTTAGAATGTAAGTACAGAAATGCATAATCATTGAGATTATGTCACACAACTTTTTTCCACATGAAAAAAAATTCTCTTTATATTCAAAAGGATATAAAAATGTACATTCAATAACTATTTCAAAATCATAATTCTTATGATGAATGCGCTTTTCTTTTCACAATGTAATTTGATAAGGATAACTTTTTGTCCATTCCAATAAACTTCCTGTCTCGGATCTATAAGTTTATCAACATTAAAACAAAATAGATATCAAAAATCTGTTTTTTGTGCCACTTCTTCATAGATTCAATGAGATAGAGGGGCCCTCGTTGCCATCCTCCCATTGAGAATATCGTAATTGGCCCAAGAGCATTGTCAACGCCTTTTTTGACAAGGTGTCTGTGTCCCTATTGTCTTCCCTGTAGATGTGAGAGAAGGAAAGACTCTTTATGTGTCTTGAAGCTTCCTGTGTTCTTTCTTTCCAGCACTCTAATGTTGCTGCCTGGAGATCAGCCTGTCCGTTGAGCCAGTCAATAATGACTTTGGAGTCACCAAGTAACAACAACTCATTGATGTCCAGTCTTTGTGCCAAGATGAGTGATGGCCACGCCCCCATAAGTTTCGCCTTCGTATTAGTGCCATGCCCACAATTGAGGGTCCAACGGATAAAAGAATGAGAGTTTAAGAGGATTTTCCCCCCACCCCGCAGAGATTGCCTCCTTGTTGTGCAGCTCTGTCAAACCAGACTATGGCTCTGTCAGTCAAAAGAGTTACTTTAGTTCTGTGAATGGGTGGGTCTTTTTCTTGAAGTCCAAGAGTGGCCACCTCTGCTAAAATGTTGTTTACCACCCAGGGAATTGATGGGGGCCTCTCTTCAAAGAGAGTTGTGTTTCTAGCAGTCCAAATGTTCCAGCATAGAAAGGTTGGCAGCAAAGGATAGTTTTTGTTGGAAGATAGTCAAGTGTTGAAACAATGGCTCATCGAGGTACCCGTCCAATTCTCAGTAAGATTTAAAACATGTGTGACTTGATTCCAGACCACGCAGATAAACTTGCAGTGCACAAAAAGATGTAGAACATATTCACTTTCCAATTTGCACAGTATGCAGTGGTTAGGGCCCGCCTAGCCTCGGGTCTGACGATTTTCCCACACAACTTAAAGTAATGATTTTACAATCAATGCATAGGTCGTGGGAAAAAGATGTATTGGTAATGAATAATATTAACTATATATAAGTCAAACAAATATATAATAATAATTTTATTTTACATAAATCATAATGTAAAAAGGTTAATATATGGTTTTAAAAAATCGCAAAAAAAATAATAATTTTTTAATTTTATTTTATTTAAAGTATAGAAATATTTAAAGGGAAGCAAATAATTAATTGTTATGCATCTTTTTTTATTAGTCTATGTTAATGGTTAGGATTATAGTATTCAATTCATTAATGGTTAGGATTATAGTATTTGATTCATTGTGTTTGAATATAAATATTTTTTTCTATCCAATCTTGTACATAAGTCAAACAAAATAATTATTTTTTATAATATTTAAATTGCTTTTATAAAACATGTTATTGATTAACAATTTCAAAGTCTTATTGCGGAGCTCTCGCACAATGTAATTAGATAACCTAAGTTTTAAGTTTGTTCAAATGCAATTGTTGCATTCATTCTTAGATAATCTAAGTTTTAAGTTTGTTACATTGTGTTAGATAACCGCTTGGTTGCACGATTGCTATCACTATAACAATTACCCTATACATAACACTTCGAAAATTTAGACTAAAACAATTGCATAACAATCTGGGTCCTTGGTGTTGAGATGAAGAAGAGGAAAACGAAGACTCAATTGCCCTATACATAAAACTTTGAAAACTTAGACTAAAACAAGTGCATAACAATCTGCAAAACAATCTGGGTCCTTGGTGTTGAGATGAAAAAGAGGAAAAGTAAGACTTTGTTGCATTGCCCAATTTCATCATCTGTCTCAAAGGATCAAAGCACTAGAAATTTGTATTGTAGTTGTCATTTGTCCAAAATTGGGGGAGTTTTACTAAGCACATCGGCATTAATTTTCCAAGACACCATTAATGGGTTCTAATTTTCTTGACGTATTGCTAAGGGAAATATTTTCCCTGAAGTTGCCTCTATTACCTTTTATTGTGCACATGTTACTTACCTTGTCATAATATATAAAAGTTAAAGAGATCAAACTATAACATGTTTCTATTCTTATTATTTTCTTTTTATGTGTATATTACTATTCTCCTTTTTATTCTATATGCATTTTGTCACTATTATCTTATTGTTACTACTATATCTTATGTGTTAGCCCACTCTCTCTATATATATCTATGCATGCATTTGAAGGGTAATGTGTGCAGATAGGTTTTCTCTTTTGAAATATAAAATGGATATGTTCCATAA
>ML794297.1:695815-708898 GCA_009831015.1 Picea engelmannii
TATGTTCCATAAAATATATGTATAATGGCAAGTTTTTAATATATATATATATATAACAACAATGAGAATCTTTATTTTGTACATGCTCATTTTTTTCTAGAAGTTATGTAGATTCGTGGTTTATAGATAGTTATGTGAGTCTCTTTTTGACTTTCATTCCTCCTTTTAAACTTAAGAGGAAACAATTCCATGCTATGCTTGCTCTTTTATGTCATTTTAAAGAAAAAAAATTCAAACCTTTTTCATTTAATCAAGCACTTAGTTTACATCTATGCACCCACATAATAAGGGTTACAAGGAGCTCTAATTAATAGATATGACTTATTCAGAGCTAACTACAACAATGCATACAATTCCTAATATATATATAATTTCAATATGTCATAATTATATATTTAGATAAGTTCCTTTCAAATGAACATACCTGATAATCAGTGTTCAAAAAAAATATATTATTTGGCTGAAAAAATATGTAAATCATCTCCATGTTTATGGTCATTCACATCTTGGAGGGTGGCCTACAGTTTTTAGACGAAGGTGTGTGTGCACATATGACAGCAAGATTTTAAGCCCGTGGGCTAGGGTCGCAGGCCCTCCCCCTTTTTTCCCTTTTCTGGTACCTTGCCTACCCTTTGCCTTTTCCCAGCTGCCCTTTCACATGTTCGTACCCTTTCCCCTCCACCCCTTACACCTCCAGTCGGTGGTCCACTTGTGCTTTAGCCATGTCTCACTTCAGAGTCAGGTCCTGGCACAAGGGGTAGCCAAATGACGCCTTTTGAGGATGAAGAAGTGGACTATGAGCATAGCATGTCACGTGGACGAGTGTTCCCCTCCCTCAAGGAGTTCCTAAACCAGGATTCACGCCCTCCTTGATCGTCGCAACCATCACTTCTATCATGTCAGGAGGGGAGGGATTGTTCTCAAATGTGTGAGAAGGATGGGAGACGTGAATAAGGAGGGAGCTTGGTTAACAATATGTCTAAGAGCCTCCCATCAGATGCATCTAGAGCGAAGAACAAAACCTTTGGTTCTGAAGTTTCAGAAAAGGTCCTCCCCTCTAGCCCGCAAAGTAGCATGGTTCTCAACCTTCCACAGCTCCTTTGTGCTCCCTGGAAAAGAATACGAAAGGACCTACGAAGAAGACAACAAAGGTTATTCCAAAAAAAAAAGGCCAGGTGAAGATGGTTGTGGGAGATGACTTGGTTATTGTGGACATAGCCAATTACCATGGAAAACTGCTTGTGGGAAGGTTTACAGGTAAGACACTTGATCTTCAGGGCTTACATTCTTAGCTAGAGAATACCTGGTATATGATCCTATGGTATGCACCGAAATCCCACATTATACCTAGAGGTTGGAACTCCTTTCTCTGCAACTTAACAACATATAGAGATAAGTTGTTGAGCAGAAATTGGTTGTGGGGGCTGTCAGGCTTGGTTCTTAAGCCCTGGACAGTTGAATTCAATCCGAAGTGTGAACCTGTCTCCCAAATGAAGGTATGGGATATACTGCTAGGCCTTCCCCTAGCCTTCTGGACTAAATAAGCTCTGTAAGCAATAAGGGATAAGTTAGGGTCTTTCATGGGTTTAGAACCCAACTGGGCCTCCAAAAAACATAGGTGATGGGCATGGATCCAAGTAGAGGTGAATGTCAGAGATGGACTAATTTGGAACCTAGACCTTGTCCTAGGTGACATTACCTGGCACCAAAAGGTAGACTATTAGCAAATTCCCTTCAGATGCCATGATTTTTTGTGAAATTGGGCACTTGCAAGCAGACTGCAAGCATTTGCTTCCAAAAAACTTCCCTGTAAAGAAAACTTGGATGCGAAAATATACTTGCAACAGATCATAGAGGGTCGAGGTGGTCTCGACAGAAGGTTCTAAAGAAGTCTTCTTGGACCCAGGGATAGTCAAAGCTTCCATCTCTGACATGGGCAATCTTGTCTGTCAAACTGCCCAAACAGGTATGTTCATAGAGGCCCCCGTTTTTCCTTCCTCTCCTTCTCTCAAGAATTTTTCTCCTAAGAATCTCGTTGGTTCTGAGGGGCTGGTCCACTCACCCTTGGTTTGTCTCTCATCTCCTCCTTCCCCTCGGAATGCTCCCGTGGTTCCCCATCTATCCCCTTCCTCCTCCCATCATTCTACTGGTCCCCTCTGCTCCAGCAGATCCTTCTCCTCCCGCTTGCTCCTACCCTTCAGAACTCCCTCCCCCATTAGCCCTAAACTTTCCCCTAACCCTTAGCCTTTTCCTCTTTCCCCCCCNNNTAGTGTTCTAACTCCCCCTCCCCTCCCTCCTCCCTCCAAAGGCTATTCCTTGAGGTATAAATACAAACCTAAGGAATTTTCCCCGTCCAAAGGAGGTTTAGCCTTAGACATCCCTCAAACGTCTACCTCTGGAAGAAAGTCTCATATCTCAAAAGCTAAAGAACTAGCAGCAGTTGAAATAAAAAAAGTCACGCATGCCACCATCACAAGGGCCCTTAGAGCGGGGAAACCCCTTCCCCCTATGAAAAAATGATCCTTCTCTCCTACAATGCAAGAGGGATTGGGGGCCCTCAGAAAAAATTAGCCCTCAAAAGGTTGCTCCTGAGCCTTAATCTGCATGTTCTTTTGTTGCAAGAGACAATGTGTAAAGGGGAAGTAGTTATAAATGTTATTAGCCCCTGGTTAAAATATTGGGTCTTTAGTCAGTCGACGTTGAAGGTCAGTCTGGTGGTTTGATGATAGGTTGAAGTCTGGATTTTAAATCCCTATCTTTGTCTTCTTCAGTCTCCACTATTTTTGTAAACCTAAAACACAAATATGTTGACTACACTTTCTCTATTATAAATATCTACGGTCCTTACACTAATAGAATTCCTTTTTGGGAAAACTTGGAAAACGAAGGAGTTTTTAATGACCCTTTAACGATCATTGGAGGTGATTTGAATTTCACTCTCTCGCTGAGAGAAGTCTGGGGACCTAGTCCAAAAGATGATCAACAATGTGGTTTTTTTCTATCCTTTCTCGAATCATTAAATCTAATGGACATGGAACCTGTAAAGCTCTCTCCAACTTGGAGAAATTTCCGAACAGGGAGAGATGAAGTTGTGAAACAAATCAATAGATTCCTGGTAATAAAAAAATTCTTGAAGAAGGGACTAAGATTCATCTCAAAAGTGGAAGAAGGAGGGAGCTTAGACCATCGCCCCAACTCTCTGAGATGGAGCCCTAGCCAAGCCGCCCTTCGCCACGCCATTAAAAATCATTAAAGTCTGGTTTGACGACCCTGATTTTCAAAACTTAGTCTCCTCATCTTGGAAGAAGCTACAAGTCGACAACAATTAGCCTCTAATGATTCAATTTGAGAAAAATATGAAGAACACCAAAGCAACTATAAAGATTTGGATTCCAATTTGGAAAGAAAAAAAGAAAAAGGAGATCTCTGAGATCGAATTTGATCTCTCCAGAATTGGAACAATACTAGATAAGGAACCCCTTAGCACGACTCTACTAGAAGAATTAAGGTGATTGGAGAAAAAACAAAATGAGTGGTTACAACGCGAAGAAGAGGAATGGAGACTTAAAAGTCGAGCCTTGTGGTTACAAGTTGGGGATAACACACTAAATTCTTCCATAAATTTTCCAACCAAAGACGAAACCAAAACATTATTTGGGAGCTCAAGATTGAAGAAGGAATCTGAGTTATCTCCTTTCTGGAAAAAGTAGAGGCGAGGGCTCATCACTTTGAATCCCTCTTCTCGGCCCTGGAAGGTTGCCCCATCCAAGAAATCCTTCAGGTTGTGGAAAAATTCCAACCCCTATTCTCTGAGGAAATGAACCTTTCCCTTCTAAAAGAAGTTTCAACCGATGAGGTAAAATAAACCCTTTTCTCAATGCAGAGTGGTAAGAGCCCATGCCCAGATGGCTTTCTAGTGGAGTTTTTCAAATTATTCTATGACCGCTTAAAGGAAGATTTACTCCTCATGATCAAAGAGTCTCAATCTTCTTGACGAATTTTCGGCCCACTTAACACGACCTTCCTGTGCCTTATCCCGAAAAAGAAGAACATCGAAATGCTTGAGGACTATCGCCCTATCTCATGTTGCAATGTGACTTACAAACTGATCACAAAAATTATTGCATGCAGATTAAGACCAATCCTTAGTAAGGTAATAGGTGATGAACAATTTGTCTTTCTACAAAATAAACAAATTCACGATGCAGTGGCTTTAGCACAAGAGTCCCTACATTCAGTTAAAAAAATGAAACTTAAAGCTTCCTTCTTTAAGTTGGACCTGTCGAAAGCATATGATCACGTAAATTAGACCTTCCTTCGGCCAGTCCTCATCCATTTGGGCGTGAACCTTAAAGTGGTAAACTGGATCATGGGTAGCCTCTCTAGTGCCTCTTTCATGGACTTGATGAACGATGCTCCTTCTCGTTTCTTCAAAGCCTCCAGAGGCCTTCGCCAAGGTTATCCCTTATCCCCTTTTCTATTCCTAATCATCACAGAAACCCTAAGCATGCTAGAAACAAAGGGTGGCTAAGAGGCTTAAAAGTGATAGAAACATAAACAATCTCTCATCTTCTGTTTGCCGACGACACCTGGGTAAGTATCTATGGCTCTCTGAGGGACGTGTCTTCCCTCAAAAAAACTTTAGACTTGTTCTGTAAGACAACTGGCATGAAGATTAACCTGGAAAAGTCTTGTTTACTAGTCAGTCTCTATTCGAGGGATGAAATAACTCTTTTCTCCTCCTTTTGCGTGTCCAATACATTCCTCTAGAAGAGGGGGTAAAATACTTAGGCTTCCACCTAAATCTTGACAAATACAAGAAGTCAGACTGGGAATGGCTTATCAGAAAGGTGGAAGCGAGAATCGACTCTTGGGTCTTCAGAACTTTATCTTGAGGAGGCAGACTAGTCTTACTAAAGTCTATCTAGGAAGGAATTCCAGTGTATTGGAACTCAATAACAACCATTCCCAAAGGAATTTTGGACAAGATAAAAAATCTCAGTTGTCATTTTTTATGGGTCGACAACAATGCTATAGGGGGTTTACATTTAGTGAAGTGGTCCTCTATAGCTTCTCCCAAATCTTTTGGCGGTTGGAGCATAAAAGATATCCGTATTTTTGTGAGAGCCTTGGCTGGAAGGAACCTTTGGAGGCTTGTGGTAGGGAACTCGCTCTGGACCAAAGCGATGTGGTCTAAATACTTTCCTAACCTCTCAGTCATTGAATGGTTCATGCTTCCAAACAATCCTTCTAAATGATCCATAGTGTGGAAGACTCTAGTTGAAGCCTTCCCACTGGTAAGAGAATGGGTGATTTGGAAAATAGGAGATGGAAAAAAGTTCAAGGTGGGAGAGGACCCCTGGTTAGGAGCAAGAAATTCCTTCAGACTTTCTCCACCTCTCATGCTCTCCTTAAGAAATAAAAACATTATTTCTCTTCATGACGCCTTCATTGGACTCCCCTAGCCTAAAGGACGTACAAGCTGGAAAGACGTGAACACCTTAAAGCTTCCAGAGGCTCTTCACGATGAATGGAACTTCTTTTTGTCTCGTCTTTGCGAAAACTTGGTCACCCTAACACAAGATGTTGAGGATACTTTGTGTTGGTCCTATAACCCAAGAGACAAATCCTTCACAACCAAACTGGGATACAATGCTTGGAAAGAGGAAAGACAAAATGTCCAGCCATAATGGTGGTGGAAGACTCTGTGGAAATCCAAGGCATCTCTGCGGTGTAAACTTTTGATGTAGCTGGCCTCAACCAACAAATTATTGACTTGGGATAACCTGGAGAAAAGGAATTGGCATGGACCAAACCACTATATAATGTGTAAACAAAACTCTGAATCTATTTCTCACCTTTTTGTATCATGCCCCTTTGCAGGTCAGGTTGCCTCAGCTTTAAAAGAAAAGCTCAAAATAGGCACATAATGGAATTTTCCTTCCCTTGAAGAATGTTACAAGATTTAGATACATGACATATCATTAAAATTGTATGTAGGATTTCCATGCATTTTGGTTGCAAACTTATGGTGGACTCGGAGCGTGACACTTTTTAAGGATAAATGGATGACACCAGAAGTGATCATAGCCTTAACATTGGCTCAGGCATCAGATTCCAAAGAAGACTAGAAAAACCTGTAACAGAGGGTCCTTACCTTCCCTGTTCTGGATTACTCAGTTCTATGGGGCTATTTCGACGATGCCAGCCAAGGAGACCCTCCTTCTATTGGGGTAGGTGTAGTTCTATTCCTTAATCAAAACCATTACATTAACATCAGGTATGTTCCAGAAGGGGGCTCCAATAATAAATTTGAACTCATCGCTTTATGGACTCTCCTAGAAACAACAAAACAAAAGGATACCAGGAAGCTTCAGGTATTGGGTGAACTCAAAATTGGTGATTGACTGGGCCAAAGGAAAAATCTCCTTCCAAAACATCAACTTGGCCAATATTTTAAGAGACATTAGACTCTCCCTTCAATCTTTTGACTGACTGTCCTTCCAACATATTCTGAGCGAACTCAATGTAAAAGCAGACGAACTCTCAAAAGAAGCATTACAATTGCAAAGAGGGGATTTCGGGTACTATGAATACTTTGAAGGCACAGAAATAAAAGCCATGGAATTCCGACTGTAACCTAAAAGGGCTGGTCAATGATGCAGGAAATCAAAGAAAATATAGAGAGTTAATGAAGTACTATGAACGAAAAGGCAGTTGTAGTCTCAAGATCCTTTTTTAAAACAAACAAGATGGAGACCTTTTAAAGTAGTTTTTGTAAAAATGAAACATATATATTTTATGAATATAAGAAACTTTTTTTCTATGGAAAAAAAAAGGTCATTCACATCTTATAAAAATTTATATAATTAGTTGACATAATTTAAGGCTTCACAACAAAAATAAGATACTATGAACGAAAAGGCAGTTGTAGTCTCAGGATCCTTTTTTAAAACAAACAAGATGGAGACCTTTTTAAGTAGTTTTTGTAAAAATGAAACATATATATTTTATGAATATAAGAAACTTTTTTTCTATGGAAAAAAAAAAGGTCATTCACATCTTATAAAAATTTATATAATTAGTTGACATAATTTAAGGCTTCACAACAAAAATAAGATTTGGATATATCTTTTCAGTACTAAAATATAAAATATAGAATAAAAAATTGAATTTACTCTACTTCTAACAGAGTTGACAATGTTTACGCTTACTATATTTCATTTATAGCAATATTAAATTTCTGACAAAACAGGAACATCAAACGCATCCAATGTTGATAATTTGATAATTATTCGATGACATTTGCACTTGTACCAAGTAATATAGTCAGCGTTTGTAGGAATATGCCCCAAGGCTAGGCAAAACTGAATTGTAATCAATCAAACATAGTTTTACCTTATACCCTCTGAAGCAATAAATAAATTCAGTCACAAATAATATTCCTCCTAAATAGTAGATAAATAGGTGAGGATTATCAGGAAAAGTTTTTAATCTCTACAGTCTGTCTAAGCACAACCTCATGCCTTGTAGGAGAGTCCATTTATTTTACTGCTGACCTATCATCGCTAATACATCTATTAAGAAAGTTGATTTACTTTGCAGTTACTTTACAATCTAAGATATAAGTTTGAATAATCGCGTATAAAAAATACAAAAAGTTCGTCTGTTTTCCTCTTCCTGGAGCAAAATAAAAGCTCTATCATTTGGAGACAGCGCACTGAATTAACTTAACTATGATCCCAAATCTTCCACCTGACTTTTTAATCTAATACAGTACTCTTCCACCTGATTTTTTAATCTAGTACAGTACTCTAAGTTGAGGGGTATCAGGTGTCGAGTCTGAGGAGACTATTTTCTACTTACCAGTTTTTTCCCGATCTGAATCTACACTACATTGAGATTTGAGATTTTTCAAAAAGCGAAAATACCTACAATACTGAAGCTCAAGCCTAGTCTGATATAATCTCAAGATGTAGACATGCAGCAATGTCATCATGCATCTAAAATAATTTATTGGTAGTCTGTAAGGGGGCAGACTTCCACTCATGCCAAAGGACCGAATCTGAATCTACATTACATTGAGATTTGAGATTTTTCAAAAAGTGAAAATACCTACAATACTGAAGCTCAAGCCTAGTCTGATATAATCTCAAGATCTAGACATGCAGCAATATCATCATGCATCTAAAATAATTTATTGGTAGTCTGTAAGGGGGCAGACTTCCACTCATGCCAAAGGTCTTTGGGTTTTAGGCCTTGGACCTATTTCCTCACATCTGAGGAAAATAAACTCTTAGCAAATCAGAAACAGTTTTAAATCATACTCCAGGACCAAATGATGATTTCAACCTATGTCTGCAAGAAAGTCATAGTATCATTGTCAAGACTACAATAATGGAGTGGCTACAATAATAGTGTCATGTGCTTTCAAATAATATCTAACCTTCATCACATATATGAAACCAGATACTACCCCTATTGCAATTTTACTACAAACAGATATACCAAACCACACATGCTGATCTATTCCCAAATTAAAAATAAAAATTATAAACAGAAAATAGAAATATTAGTCTGAGACAGAGGAGACCATTTTCTATTTACGAGTTCTTTCTCCAATCTAAATATACACTATACCGAGATTTGCTAAACCGTATGCTGATATATTCCCTACTTAAACATAAAAATTATAAACAACAAAGGTAACTGGAATTGCAACTTCTTGTGCTTAATTTTTTTTTTTAATATATTATGTGGGGGATTTCAAATCAATGGAGACATGTTTCCAAGAAAGCATGAACATAATTCATTACAGAAGGGATGTGCTTAAAAAAAATCTTAATAAATTATGTAGGGAATTTCAAGTCATTGGAAGCATGTTTCTAAGAAAGCCTGAACATAATCCATTACAGAAGGGATGGACGAGGAGATTTTATCCTTGTAGCAACAAGATAAAGTATATTTTACTCAAGGTGACAAGATACACAATAAATAAGTCATACCTACCAAATTCCGATCTAATTTTAACATCTTCTACACCAAGTGAGATTCTTTTTAATGCAACCACCATATACAATTACAACAGTAAGAACATATAACTAATTTGAATAGTCATTACTATCCTGTGCAATGGAAGGCCGAGGTCTTCTTAGTTGGATTGATGATTCATCCCCCAATGATGGTATGGCCTTTTAAGGGTATTTATACAATCAAGGCTCGTTGGCCTTGAGAGTTGGGAACATTTTGTGTTATGACAACTAATCAGTGTTGATCCTTCCACAGTCAATAAAAGAATATGGCAGCCTTTTTCTAAAGAGAAAGAGAGTGCAATAACATCTCATGTTACAAAAATGTATTTAGCCCACAAGTGATATTGTGTGGCCGTGGACCTCTCAAGCCATAGTGAGAATATGGCACGCAGTTACATTTGAACCACTTCAAAATAAAAGATTCAGGTACCCATTTTTGCCTGTGAAAGCACTACAGAGGACAATATCTTACATTTATGCCACTGCCATTCAAAATACAAATCTTTTCTCTAAAGAAAAAGACAGTGCAGTGACTTCTCATATTACAAAAAAAGTATTCAGCCCCCAAGTGATATTGCGTGGCCCTGGGCCTCTCAAGCCACAGTGAGAATATGGCATGAAGTTATATTTGAGCCACTTCAAAATAAAAAATTCAGGAACCCATTTTTTCTTATGAAGGAAATAGAGAGGACGATATCTTACATTTATGTCACTGCTACCCAAAATACAAATCCTTTCTCAAAAGAAAAAGACAGTGCAGTGACTTCTCATGTTACAAAAAAGGTATTCAGCCCACAAGTTATATTGCATGGCCCTGGACCCCTCAAGTCCCTGGACCTCTCAAGCCATGGTAAGAATATGGCATGGAGTTACATTTGAGCCACTTCAAAATAAAAGATTCAGGTACTATGAGAGCAATAGAAAGAACATTATCTTACATTTATGCCACTGCTATCCAAAATGAAAAAGAAGAAAAATTCTTCATTAGGACAGTGGTACAAACTTGATATTTTAATACAGAAGTCCTCTCTCATAAGTTCTCCATGTACCCAGTTGTCCTGTTTACAAGTACTCCATGCACCCAATTATCCCGTTTTGTGTCAAAATAATTTTTATTTATTTATGACTTGGCATCACAATACGACAATGGCGGTGATGGTAGTAGGATTGCATTGCTTAGACATTACATTGTAGCATAGCAGGTACTCTTAGCAGATTGGATGACTTGTAATGACAGTTACCCAAATAGTTGTAAAGCTCTTGGAGAAAGCCTAATTAAATCTCTTTATAGTCGTCCGTTCAATGTTTCCAAATTTACTGATCTGAGCAAGATAGAGAGATCATGGCTTTTCTAGTGGTCATTGTGACATGACCTTGACTTTGAGATAAGTGTATTTGCAACAGATTCTCTTCTATACTTTTATCCAACAAATAAATAGGTAAGAAGCAGACACAGCTGGATTATGAAAGCATAATAACTTAGGGCCCCAAAAATACCATAAATGCCTAGAATAATACATGCTTTGCACCAAATGTAACGTCTGAATATTTTCTCGCGCACTCACATACCCGGTATTAAAAGCTTGTAATTTGATAGATATATTGTGATGATAAAGAATTTGCAAGTAGTTAGCGCAGACCTCCGAAGGGACCAAAGAGAATAAGAGTGCTTAATAATCATGGAGTTGTGTTTGAGCCCTGACCTTTCCTGCCTGGAATATCTATTTTATTTCAGTTGGACAATCCAGTCCTACTTGATCTCTGAGTAAACAGATTTGTTAACATAAACTCGAGTTGCTCTGGAGTGTATCTCAAAAGCTTGCTTCCATTGGCAGAAGGATCGAACAATTTGCTGAAATTTTCAGTGTAGCTCCTGTAAGCAGGAATCACAGCTTGCACAATTTTCACGTAGGTGCCCTCTCTGAGCTCTTCATCAGTGATCACCCAATTCTTGTGCTCTTCATATAACTTCTCAAATGCGGAATTGAATGAGCGGATTCTCTGCTTAAACAGATCCTTGGCTCCTCCTCTTCCACTACTGGACAGAACCAGCCCATCTCTGTTCAAAAGCTTCACCAGGGGCACCCATACATCCTTTTCATAACCCAAAACATGCTGGTGAACCAATCTCTTCCTCTGCTTTAGCCATGCCTCGTCCAACAGAGTCCCTAGCTTGCTGTCTCTGGCTCTCTTGAATATATACCAATAATTATTCATGAGGAATATGTGTGCCAATCCAGATGTATTGTATCCCTTGGCTCTGATCTCCAAACTCAACTCCAAAGAATCCATCACATGACTAACAGCCTCTGCAAGGCTTGTGTTGTTCTCCATTCCCCAGACCTTTGCCATCACCAACTCATATTCAGTCATCATAAACTTGAGATAATTCACAACGTAGCTCGTAAGCTGTGGTGGACTCCCATCAGCAAACAAGCCTGAATCCCCTTCTACCTGCTTCCCAAAGTTCCATAGAACTTGACAAGCACTGTGAACCAATTGCTTCTCCATTTCGCACAATTGAAGCCTGATTTCCAGGCATCCAGGCCCTTCAAAAACCACCCCGAAATCTTCCTTCAATGTCTCCAATCCTTCAACCATGTCCAACAACTTGAACAGCTTCTGAGGCTCTCTCTGGCTCAGGGCAACGGCCTCTCCAAACTCTATCAGTGCTTTCAAACCGCTTCCTAAGACCAATTTCCCAAAGAAATCTGTCCACAATTCCTTATCAAATGTCTCAAAGATCCTGCAGCAGAGCTTCCTCTCAGAAGAAACCAAGACCTTCACTGTCTTCGTCAACACCACCAACCATTCTGCAACATGGTCTTCTAGAGCAGTCCACTCAAGCTTATCAATAGATGATGAAGAATTATATCTCAGATAATCAGCTGCCATGCTCTTGAAGCTCGCTCTCATGCTCTCAATCCTAATCGACCCATAAATCTTCAAGCATTTTTTAGCTCTGCCAAAGCTCTCCAACATCTCTGCAATCATTTGCAACAGACCAACATCCTCCATGTCCACAAACAGGAACAAACCCCCCTCCATCTCTGCACAATTTTCACCATGGAGATCCATTGGAATAGTATTTTTCGCTAGAATTGACATGAATGTTGTTTCAAGCTTTTCCAATGCTGAATCCACGATTTCTGACCCAATTTTTATGAAACTCTGAGGATCTATCTCCAGACCTTGGAGTGTTTCCTTGAGCGTGTACATCTTATAGGTGTCTGATATCCTGTTCTCACCTACAGCATGAAAGGCTCCTAACAAGGCCTCCACCATTGTGGGGTAGTTCTGCTTAATATAACTTAGCTGCTCCTCTAAGTCTGCCATTGTTTTGGCATATTTCTGGAGATCTTTCAACGGGTCATCCATGAGAACAGTTTCCATTTCTCTAATGGATTGCAGGGCCTCAAGAATGTAATCAGCAGGCTCGATTGCTCGGTCCACATAACCTGCTAAGTGCTCGAATTCTGTGGACTGGGATAACAGAGGTGTCATGACATGCTCTAAATTTTCCGTACTTTTCTCGATCTGGAGGAGTTTTAGGCTAGATTTCTGCAGGGATTTGCTAATTTCTTCTGCTTCTTTCATGGATTGGAGAAGAGCTTGGCGAGCTGCAAGAATGTCCATGAAGCTAGAGGGATTGTCTACCCTGGCTGCAACCAGTTGCAATTGATTTTAATCTTGCGCTATAAATGCTTGGTTTATACCATTTAGGAGCCTCGTTGGATTTTGTAAAAGCAAAGACAATGTCAATGAATAGACTTTGTCTTGCGACAAAGCCGTGCAGGGCAATAGATTCTGGTTTCTCACCGAGTATTGACCGACACCAAAACCTAAATTTCATTCGTGAATTCATCCTTGTGAGGAACGAGATAGGCTGTATTTTGCCACGTTCTTAAATAGATCGCCTTCCAGCCTCCTACGCTGTATGTGGGGTCGACTATTTAAAAATTGCATTTTTTAAACCTCATGGGCTGTCAATCCTGACTTTGACATGTAATTTGCAGGCTTGATGATATTGCCAAATGCAATACCATCTACA